>VMBQ01000016.1:110805-161087 GCA_007657795.1 Dreissena rostriformis | reverse complement strand
AGCTCGGTTGGCCAACGCTTGAATCCAGACGCCAAACGGCAAAAGTGGTCATGATGTACAGGATCGTTAACAACCTGGTGGACATCAACGCCAGAAGTGTACTCATACCAGCAGGAGTGCACACCAGAGGCCATGCAAACCGCTTCATAGTGCCATTTACCACTGTCAATGCCTACCAGTTTTCCTTTTTCCCATCTGGAATACGCCTCTGGAATGGTCTCCCAGAACAGGTGATCATTTCCCCGTCCATAGATGTCTTCAAGACTAGGATGGGGGAGCTGTGCATATAACTCTGGAGCAAAATGTTTTTATCCTGCTTTTAACCATTGTTCTTCCCTTCACGCGTGTACATAGTTCACAATTGTGCGACAATGTCCCAGAGGGGCCCAGCACATTAACCGAGAGATAGATTTCTTCTATGCTAATACAGGTTACAGGCCAGCCGGCATAGCAGATTTTTCTTCTGAAAACCAAACAAAGTTGATCCATTTTCTTTCTTCCCATCTACCAAATGACAGCTACATATCCGGTCATTCCTGTTAACATCCCTGTCTGCTCATCTGAAATGAGTTAATTTCGTTTTAATAACGCATACACTATTAGTATAAATAGTATATGAAACATTTCATTAGATATGATCAGTTAGTTAATTATCCTATCATAAAATATGTGTTCTCTTGTATATGGATACAGGTTGTATCAATCAATTAACTAAATAAACGTCGCCGTATTCGATTTAAAATATCTTCTTCTTACTTAATACGAACTCTACAACTATAAAGGCTTAAAGTATGTAAAAAAAAAGTTGGCGTTCACTATCCGAAAAATATCACATCCAAAAGCGTTCACACTTGTCAACCGTAAACCAACTGATATGTTATTGTGTAAGTAAAATCAATATACCTGCATGTATCAACCGATTCCTTATTCTCCTTTTGCTTTATATGGGACCTGAAGAGACTAAAGGATCATTTTCCCCGAGTCCTGTGCGAACAACCAAACGCAAAGCAAAAACCATTTCAACGATATAGCCGTTGTACCCGGAAGTTGAAAAACGAAAGTGAAAGTAAACAAGACTTACGGGCCTTATTCTCGCATGAATATGTAAACAATAAAAACTATGTCGTAGCCAATGCTAAGCAATTTTGCGTTAATAATATTTTTTTACACTTTTTATGACACTATCATGTTATATAGTGATGTTCTGTTTTTAGGGAAGAACTACTTTTATTGCGCATGAATTAAGTGGTAAATCGGAGTTTCTCAAATTTGATTTTGGCAGCCAGCCAAGTCGGCTAGGCTCAGAAATTGGTATCAGTACTATGGCCTAGGGGCTTCGCCCCAGGCCAAACATTGAGTGTAAAGTCAATCAAATTTCAATCTCATTAAGTAATGGTTTAATAAATAACACACCGCATTAACAACTTTAATGAACAACAAACTAATAGTTCAACACATATCCGTTACATCCCTTCTTGCGTACAGAACTTTATTTTACCAAAAACCAAACCGTTAAATCATTACATTTTTATTAATGGTACAAGTTTCAAAGAACATACTTGTATGCTGGAATTTGAATACATATATAACCTTAGAACCCAACCTTCACCCGTGTCTTCTCTTGTACACTGACTGGAATCTTTGGATTGGTTCATGTGTTTACAATTAAATCATGTTCTTACATTTTGTCAACCGTGTTTAAGTTTTCATTATCGATTGATTTCCATTTGGAAGAATAGAAAACAAACGCATCAACAAAGGGGTAAAGAAAATAAATAATAGTTGTTAGATCCCTGAAAATTGAAAAACTAAATGTATTACCCAAGATCTATATACTATTGTAAGATATGATTTATGTACGTAAATAAAATAAAAATCTACAAAAGTATAAAATCATCATTGATGAATTGCTGAAAGATAAGTATTTATGAAATAGAAAGAAAAGCACTTACCAAATGTCAATTATACGTGTGTTGACTGAACTTACAAAACAATGTTAAATACGTAAGACGGAATACTGATTTCAATAAAGACGGTTTGATTAGATATAAAACGTGGATGTATTTTTTTTATTATTATTAAAAATGGTGAAAACTTATATGTTATAAAAATAGTGTTACAGATTTGAACGTCACCTACATTAACACGACTACGTGCGCATCAACTTAGATCTCTATTGGAAGCGATTAATGTTCAAATAACCATATAGGAGATATATGTTTTTAAGGTTTCACTAGTCGATTTCTAACCTTATACTAGTGTGAGGAAACCAAAGAAAAATGACTGTCTCTCAAAAAGGCACTAGGCGTTCAAATTAACATTGATGACATTTTTGTCCTTAATAACTGGCTTGCGACGACGAATAAACCTTCATTTTAATAAGTCGGACATAAACGTCACTGGAACATAGTAAAAGACGAGTTTTAATCACGAAGATGTTAAACACTGATTCTATGAAGGCAGTATTAAAACAAACAATAAAAAGCTAGAAATAGTGTGCGTTAAGATCGTGCTCTTATTGATAATGTTATTCACATGCAATCTATCCATTTCATTGGATATGCATGTTATTTTAGTAAAACATGTAGAGTATGACCTTCGGTTTGATGCAATACTATGGCTGGATTGCATCCATTGATGAAGAGTAAGAGCTTAACATTCAATGTTTCAGGTTTTTAATTGTGTTAACACTATTATCTTAAAAGCTGTCGTACTCATAATTGGAACTGTACTCTAGTAATGTAAATATGTAAATTATACATCATCCCATACTTTCATACATGCACATTACCTTAATACTATGGTATTTTAGAACATTATTGATTAATGAATTGTTAAGCAAATATTTATAAATAAATTATGTCAAAAAATAATACAGAGAGTAAAGGAATGACCCCTTGTTTTCTCAAGAAATTTGTTGAACTTGCGTTATTTAATCCATTTAGGTGAGACGTTATTATAATGAAGCAATTACAATAAGTGGTACAACGCAATAACAATAAACAGCATTTTATCAATATTAATTAGTGATTTAATTTAAGTATTCGGTAATTGCCATCTAGAGTTAACCCACGGGCTAGGAAGTCATTGAAACTTGCAGACACATTTTTCACAATTATAATAGGATATATAAGCTTTCAAATTTTGTTTTTGTCTTTTTATTCGAATTTGTTAGAAAAAAGCATTTCTATTTTAACATTTTCACAATAAACCGAGACACTCAATTACAATTGATGTAGGGCATTTGACAGTGTTGGCGATAACGCCGTAAACGCAGGGACACAACATTCCCTTACATGTTGTGTCCATGTTACTCAAAATATCAAAATTGATCAGTCAAAACAAACTGAAAAATGTCCATATATACTGTAGACAACTCCAACGTTATTCCATTTTTTTAAATAGCCATGAGTGCCTACGCAATTTTATTTACCATATCCATCAAATGAATTGAGAAGTATTTCTCCGGCAAGCCGGAGCTCGTAATTCAATTTGTTGGAATTACTGTCCGAGGTTGTCCGATTGCATGGACGCGTGACAGATAATTCTTATCATCTCTACATGCATATATCATGCCAACCACGGATGATTTATCACTGTTTTATGCTAGCATATTAAAAGAATATGAAGACATTAGGCAAATTGTATAAATCAGCCACTATGTTCAGATTTGCTAAAACAATATTTTTTGTAATTGGAAGTATATGAATTTGGCTAGAAGGGGTTTACATTACTATAAACACTTAAATATGTTTTTAACATGATTAAACCATATGCACTCTACCATATGTGTTTGAGGCGCAACATCTTCGTTGTTTCTAAGTCCCAAGAAAAACATTGGGAAACGCAGATACTGGTTGCATATGCAAATCGCAAAACCGGAACGAAGTAACGTACTTTCGAAACCGTAAATTGCATAATTTAAATTTCTATGAGTAGAGCGTATCGTTTCTTTTATTATATCAGCGCATATATAAGACAACACAATGTGCTATTAATCATAACTTACGAAAAAGATGATATACAACAGAGTCGCTCTCCATTAATTGAAAATTACATTACATGTACTAACCCATAATGAAAAAATGTTATTTGATACAATTTAACTTTTTTTCATAATAATATGTGAAATAAACTTGCGGATTATGGTTGTGTTTATCTTGCCAAATGTGTGTTCCGTAAATAGAAGATGTTATCATAAAGAAATACAATACTTATATTACAGTGTTGGAATCCTTGTACAGAATGCATTGCGAAAATTTGTTAGACAGTAGATTGGTTGTAGTAAGTACATGCCATTTTTATGTTAAGAAAATACGACAGTGTGAAATGGGATAACTGAATGAAGTTATTAATGACATTACATGATATAACTTTTGACATAATGATGTGGCCTATGAAGCAAAACCATCAAACGCTTGTGTAATTTATTTGATTGTCGTTAAAACCAGATGTTGCGTGTGTGTAAGAATTAGTAAAGCACGGATTGCATTAAAAAATCAATAACCACCGTTCACCATTATATCACCATTCAGCTGATATAATTGGTTCTCGATGGAACGAATGTATCAATCTTGTATCAGAGCAATTAGCTGACACGAATGATTATGAGAAAAAAAGGAATGGATACATATTAAGTGCATGTTCGATTAAGATTTTGTAATATTGACTGTTAACTGATTTCAACTGAAAGTTTTGTTATTTACACGATTTTGACTTTTTATTTCAGACAGATTTTGCTTGTTAAATGATTTGTAGAATCGTGGATCAATTCGAATAATATATCTAAGAGCTATTGAATATAATGTTTTTGTGAATAATCGTTTTTTTTTTCAAAACATTTAAATAATAATAAAAAATAAATAAAAACAAAATGCTGCGTTAAAAGTGTCTTTGAGTGTAGACTGTATACTAAGAAATTGTTTTATGTTTTATGTGTGCGTTTATTAGATCGAACATCGATACAAATTTTAATTATGTTATATTTCCATAGTATTTTCTTCAAGAATGTGTGTTTATAGTGTACCAAGTAAGGAACATCTTATGATAAGTAAGAAATGTGCACATTATCTGTGTTTGAAACNACACACACACACACACACACATACACACACACACACACACACACACACACACACAGCCGTGTAAGAAAACGTTTAGTTATATTGTTTGAAATCATGGTTATTTTAACAATAAAATCAATGTTTATTTCTAATTATATATAATTTAATACACTAAACGATTGAGAATGGGGTGACACCAGTTTTTAAATCTAAATTTTATACTTGTTTACAGTTATGATTGATATCTTGTGCAAGGGGAATAAGCAAACAACTCATTGATAAGTCTATACGCTACTACTTCAGAAGAATTGATTAACGTAACTGCAAATTGTTTAATTGTTATGAAGATAGTTTGTGTTCAATCACGGTTATTGACGTAATATCTGTATACATGACTGAACTAAGAAATATAACTAATGGTTCAACAACGCATTTGTCGCTATTTTCCTTTCGTATCAATTATCTTCAATGAATTCAATTTACGGAAAAAAGAACTTTATGTTGTTGCAATAGATAACCTGCTCCTTTTATAAGCCACGTATGTTGCTGTTAAAATGTGTATCTGTATAGGGAAACAGATTTGTATAAGTGTGAATTTATTCTTTCGACGACGAGGCCTAATTTATAATGAGAATTGTGTATATATGTTCGATAATTAATTTGAAAGATTGATAGTTAGAATACTCACCACTATTTTTTCTCTACACAGTTAATACTATAGTAACTGACAATTTATTTTCTTGATTCTTTGTTATTTTATAATATTGGAACTCGAACCTATTGTATTTTCACTCGTCTTGATTAGCTGTAGAATCGAGGTTATCTCATCAATTAGTAATACGTCTCTGAACTGAAACACATTGCTCGAAACCACTTTACCGTCAATCTTGTCTTATTCAGATGTACATTTAGATGCCATGTTCACACCGGTTGAAACATTTACCGATGTATAACCCATATATCCTTATGTATGTCTGTTCGGTGGGGTAAAGTTTTAACTGTGTGGTTCATTCAGCTTTTAAAACACAGAATGACCCGAAGTAAGAATCGCGATGGACTTATTATTGCCTATTGAATCGATTAATCTGAGACAACCGCAGGTTTCTGTGTTGATCTTAGAGTTCCAATATATCAACAATCTTAAGCTTTTTCTAGAGTGTATGCAGCTTTTGTGTCACGTTCTTGGTTTATTAAAAATGGGACTTTCATCAATCAAACTGATAAGGCAATTTGCCTCATTTCCTTTTGAACGATTATATAATCCCGAACCGTAACGGACATTTTTCAGTCAAACAAAATGCATGAAAACTGTAGCAAATTTGGTTAAGGAAACAACGACATAATGAAACTGTATTAACAAAATGTAATTACCTTTAACACAAAACATCGATTTCTCTATGGTGTTCATTATCATGGCCAGGTTGACAGAAAAATTGCGTTAACGCAATTTGGTGTTGAAATCCCAAGTGCGTAACGATGCTTTTATGTGATGAACAACAAAGTTGGTTTAAAACCAAAGTGTAATAAAGCTAGACAATAATCGTTGACATGGGATCAGGAATTTTGTATTTAAAGATGGAAATGTACTCGAAACAAGTACATTGCTTTCAACTGCTATGTTCGTTTGGTTTATTTCAATCGTTTCATATCTAAGTCATTAACTTTGCGTAGAAATGACTGAATATTTATCACGATGATATGCGTTGAATAATCAACGAGAGGGGAATTGTTTTAATGTAAATAATGTATTTGAATCGTTTAGTTCATGTGTATGTATCATTATATATGTATTCATGCACAACAATTCCTTTTTTTCAGATAGTATTTTAGAAGGCGTGTATATGTGTATGAAACGTTCATTTTTTCTTGTACAACTGTTTTTAGCATGTCACGGATTGGAGACACATATCATCCTAACGTAAGTGTAGTCATTTTGATAGAATATTTGCAAAGGAAAAAATATTATTTGAACACCTATGAGCAATATATAGGCAAACATCGCCATCGCGTCAGTTCGCATAAACGGTGTGGCAATGTAAACATTGATGTCTCTTTTATTTGTTTGAATTAGCTCTTTTTATTCACATTACTGCGTTTTATCGGTTCAGTGTTACCGCACTGGCCTAGCAACCGATAAATGATATTTGCCATAGGTGATTCACACCAAACAATTAAATAACTAAGGTTGCCTACGAGATATGGCGTCATCCGTCTCATTATTTCAGCAAAACAATTAGCAAATAACATGTTGATTATTATCTTAGAAAAGAATATAGACTTACACTTCAGACGCAACTTGATCCTTAACTTACAAACACATCTTACATTTTTACCAATTAGTGTGCGGATAAACACTTATGAACCTATGAAGTCTGAAATAAGATGTTATTTTGGTTTGTTTGTCAATATATATTGTTCGTTTAAAAGAGCAGAGCACGAAGAGAAAATCGTGTGAAAAGGTAAGACGACACACGTTAACAAAAACAGGGCTGTTCATTTAATTTATTTTTGTCTTGTTAAACTACATTTCAAAAAGCATCGCATTTGTAACATTATTCCAAGTGTGCAATCTGCTGCTTCCAGAAAAAGTGCAGCATGAAATATAACCATGTTATTTAATTCTTTACATGGTGTTGATACTATATCATGTATGTGATTATAAATACGTGCTCTCAGACGTGTGTTTAACAAACGCAGTATTTAAATTCATCTAAGCTGTAAAGTTCGTGATTGCTGGAAAATCTTCACGATGTAATATAGAACGAGAACCTCAGTATATGTCTTATGTGAAATACATTATTGTATCGCTGAAATTACAATACATTTTGAAATTGCCAACACCTTTATAACAAGCTGATGTAACTTTAATTTACAAATGTTAGTGCATTTTTTTATGTGTAGACCGTTGAAAAACACGTTTGTATCATTGATAATGAAAACAAATAAAACAAATGAAAAATACATCCAATAATAACTACAAATAATGTTACCTTGCGCTGGAAAACATTTCTTAGTAAAGATGTATTGAAATCAAATCTGCTCTGAAATCCTGGTAAATATTCCAGTCCTAATATCCGACATTGTCTGTAAAGGTCTGTAAATTACAATCGATATAATGGAAAGTGTTTTCATTTTACAGAATTACAATCTAAGCTAAAAATACCGGAACATAACTATTGCTTGTTCAAACTCTTTGTTAGCCGAACAATTGACAATTATAGTTGCTGTACACATTTAGATTATGACCTCCTTCAGACTATGTTATTGTTGGCTTAAGTCGTTTGTATTACACGGTGATTTATACTATGAAATACTTTCCCATTTAGATGAGACAATGTGTATGCAATACGAATATGTAGGGATTTGATGCCGAACTAAAGTCATGACAATTATCAAACTGACTAAAACAGTCTGACTATTCATCATGTATTTGTGTATCGCCTTAAGGAATGAGGCTAGCCAGAAGTACACTTTCCCGGACGTTCTTCGAAAACAAGGAAATCAAATCTGCCTCAAATATTTCCAAAACCTCGTAAATACCTTGTAAACGCTTAACACAAGCTTCTCATCATGCTACATTCAACCATTTCCCGACCTAAGAATATTGTCTGTAATTAGTTTACCAAAATTGGCCAACACATTTATTCTGAATTTCTGACTTCACATCCACATATTTCTCAGAATGGAAAAGGTGGTTGTTTATGCCAGTCTCTTGCATTTTAGGAATGTGCTTAACGCAGTTTAATTAACATTTTATGATTAAGATATTATATATGAAAAATGTGACGAAAAACATAATAAGATGAATTGTATAATAATGATTACTATACGTGAAGCGAAAACAATATAAACCAATTAAATACATATGAAAATGTTAATTGTGTTATATCATCATAACTTAATTACATTTGTGAATGGTGCATAATATTATCAAATCGAATTGAAAAAAAAAATCACTTTAAACAACATTTTGTGTGATTATAACCAATGACTGTTAGACTCGTTCCCAACCATCAAAATCTTGTTTTTGCTGACCAGTTGGGATTTCAATATCCAAAAAACGACATAACAATACCCTACCGTATACTTATACGTTGTTTTGTTTAATGATTTAAAATACCTCACATCTGAAACTGTGTACTGTTTATTTACAGTTAAATCACATTGACTCATATTTATAAAATAGGTTAACATAATACAAACCTACAAACTAGTACATAATACAAACTTATAGTACATATATAAAGGTATTTAAAATGTGATCAGTATTGAATTGCATAAGTTGTTCAATAAAGTACTAATACATGAAAAGGTCTATTAATCTATTATACTATGTAATGCTCATCACATAAATTCAATTTGAGGGATTTATGCACCGCTCTTACATGTCCTTTGCTACACTTTTGCTTTAATAGCACTTCAACAATTAAGGAGTCCGTCGCAAGTGAATGTCATTATGCTTTGAATACTGGCTTTCTGCAGCCCGCGCTATAACACGAGAAAGGCGGCTCGTGGTTTGTAACACATCGAGTTGAACATATGGCTATTGTCAGACATGAATCGCATATTCGGAATATTTTTGGATTGTATAACAGGTATGAACTTAACGAAAACTTCAATGTATTATACAACATTTGCAAGTGCAGATTGTTTTAAGTGTTTTCTTTGTATTTCAAGGTTTACACACTAATCAGTTTCAATAAAGCATATCATCGATCATTCTTTGAAGCAGGTTGTTTTCAAAAGGTCCGTATTTTAAATTGTCTATATTTACATTTTAAGCTGGTGTCTTTTTTTATAAAAGACTTACGGACACGCATTTAACTGCTTATAATGTGTATGGATTTTCCGTATTGCTTTTTTTAATTTCTCGCTCGACGTATATAATATATGTGATAAAATGCACATTCTAGGTATCACTAATGATATTGATTTAAAATGTACGATTTCATTTGAATTAAACATGTGATAAAATGAAAATATTCAACAAATGCACAATTAGGTATATGGAGCCAAGAAGTACTGCCTGTATAAATATACGAACTACACAATCGAGATACAAACAATAATCAATATAAAATGCATAAAAATAAGTAATTCACGATTAACATTTGAAAGCATACTAAATGATAAATTGTATTTGCCTGACGGATGGTTCTACTGGTTTATAGATATTAATGTAAATGGCGTGTGTCGCAAATGAGACAGCGGTTGCAGGCCCGTATCCAGGATTTTTTACTGGGGGGCCCAAACAGGGAGGGTGCGGGAGGGGTTTCCCCTCCCGAATAGATTTTTTTTATTTGGCACTGTTCAAGGTGAATTTTAATGCGTATAAAAACGTTATTTTGTGATAAAAAGTTATGGTATATTACAAGTTAATCAACATCTTTCTGAAATCTAAAGATTTCAGAAATGTATGATGTTTGATGACGAAGGAAAAGCAACCGTTGTTTCAAAGTAAATAAAATAATAAAATGGTTATCATCTACAACACAGTTTGCACAGAAATGTAACATAAAGTATGACTTTGGAGGAGGTTTGACTTCAACGAGAAAATACTATTATGGTTATATGCCAGTAACTGAACTATAACCAACTAGTATTTTCTCTTTAAAATCAAACCTTCTCTAAAGTTTCACTGTAAATAAATAATAAAATGTTAATCATATACAACACAGTTTGCACAGAAATGTAACATAAAGTATGACTCTAGAGGAGGTTTGATTTCAAAGAGAAAATACTATTATGGTTATATGTCAGTAACTGAACTATAACCAACTAGTATTTTCTCTTTGAAATCAAACCTCCTCTAAAGTTTCAAAGTAAATAAATGATAAAATGTTTATCATCTACAACACAGTTTGCACAGAAATGTAACATAAAGTATGACTCTATAGGAGGTTTGATATCAAAGAGAAAATACTGTTATGGTTATATGTCAGTAACTGAAATATACCCAACTAGTATTTCCCTTTGAAATCAAACCTCTTCTAAAGTTTTAAACTTAATTCATAATAAAAAAAATATCATCTACAGCACAGTTTCCACCATATAAACAGTCTGCAAAACTATCATATTTGTCTTCATAGCCAATGTTGCTATGAACCTTTCAACATTTCATAGCCAGTCTGCAAAATTAACCCATCGCCTGATCGCCAATGCGATAAAATCTCAGCTCTGGCGATGTAAAAATTGTCTATCGATATAATAAATCATCACAATCGTCTATAATTCTGACATCAGGTCAGGGAGTGCCATCTTCCTAGGATTTTTTTAGAATTGACAGATCGGGGACGTGTGTACAAAGTGATAAGAAAACATAGCCTAGGGGCTTTTCTCCACTGGCAAGTAAATTAGCGCTAATCCCCTTGTGTCTCAGGAGCAATAAAACACATCTGCGCATTTAATTTGCAGGGAAGTGTACTATGGGCCCTTTCATGTGAGAAAAATTTGCAGTAGGCCCATTATTAAAAGAGTCATAACTCGACAGCCAGCTGGGGGGCCCGGGCCCCTGGGCCCAGTGCCTGGATACGGGCCTGGGTTGATTGCTTGGACAAATGCGTCAAGCGATTTTCAACTTGTATTTGACAGCCCCACAGCGATCAAATTAGTTCCGTAATATTAATGCCCGACGAGCTATCTAAAATGAAATCAAGATTCGTGTATGTGAGGTTTCTTCATATTATTAACCGGGTTATTCCCTATTATACTTTGATATATAAATGTATTAATATTTTATTAAAATGTGTGCAATAATAGCAATTTTATGAAATAGGAGCCTTTCGTAACTGTATTTACAGAAATGTTTGATAGCACATTTGTAAGAATCAGTTAGTGATGTCGGCGTTATAAAAGATAAAGCGACGCATTTGGATGTTCTGCAACACAAAATAATAAGAATTATTGGGGAATGTGTTTTCCGTCTACATACACGTATATAATACCTCAGCGGCTAATGATGAAGCCAATATGTATATCTAATTGAACTACCCAAATAATGCAGCTCATATTTCGCGTTCTAATAAATTTCTTTATTGATGTCTGTTCAATATAACCTTACAACGCTCTGGCATGTATGATAGGACCAAAGCTTACCTGACTTCTGTTAAATAATCGATACGTCATAGTTTACGATTGTATTCACGATTTATCTTACGCTTTCCAAGATAACAATTCTTCTTGAATGTGATTTACGTTTCGTTTCACAAACATAGCGAACGTTTGTCTACATTTGATTAAAATAGGATTTGGAAGAGCACTCGTACATTTTTTTGTTTAACAATTAAGTGTTTTGGATGAGAAGCAGGTGCTTAGTGTCGTAGAAAAGTTGTTTTTCATACTTTACACGTTCACTTTCTTGAACAGAATAAACGTACACACGAAAAAGAATTCTTCGATTCTTCAAAGCTATATAAAATAGCACATTTGTTAGGAAATATGTATTTTTTCAGGTAAACGTATCTGACTGAGTGATGTTAATACAAGGGCATATAAAACATTCGAGTACAAGCTGGTAATACAAACGAAACGGTACATTAAAACACTTTTAAGTTATGTTATATCGGAAATATATACCACAGAAACGTCATCCGGATAAAAAAAATGTAACACTAAAGTTGTATTTTAATATATGCAAACTTAAGCGTATGCCCTGAACACTTAACCATTAAGGGTATTAATTACATTTGTTCGAACATCATAGTTTAGTATTATTATAATAGGTATTTTTGTTCGAGTTTGTGTTACTACTCGTTAATTTATTTTAGATGTAAATGTTATTTCTAAGTAGATCTAATTTGACTTTAATTTTAAATATCATAAGACGAATAAACGACTGCAATATTGACTTTTATTCATAGTAGTGTATGCTAATGAACATATAATTGAAGGCAGTACATGTATGGGCAGTACATGCACAAACGCTTTCAAAAAATCAAACTTACAAATGACAACAAAAATATATGTCATTTTACATGCATATGATATGTACTGTTCTTAAAGTATTATAATTTTCTTGTTGTATTGTGACACAATGGTGTGTAGCGTTAATAGAAGATTCACAAGTAAGTTATGGCAACTGCGCCACTCAAACCTATATAATAATACTAATAACGGCAACACGACACTACACGACACTGTAATTAAATGAGTACTGTATAATATGATATGACGGTTGTTGATTGCTAGTTTCCTTCAAGCTATGCCAATCTAATGATGCATACCATGGTATAATATGATACTCTACAGTTGTTGTTCGGTCGGTTTTCATAAATAATTTATAAATTAATTACAGGACGAATATGCGGTGAGTGCCATATAATATATCTATGGTATTATTTTGCATAACTTATTTATAAACTAAGTACAGGCAGAAAATGGGCTGTGTGTCAAATTATTCTCTGTGGTAATATTAAAACGTGTGATTAATATCGTTGGAACATAAACATTCGTGTTGAGTACATGTACACCTGATACAGATAGTTATTTTAACAAAACAACATCGTCTGAGAATTTTTATAACATAATTTTAGAACAAAATGTCAAACAAACATACAAATATTTGCGCAAATCTAGAGTTTCATTAGTAAAGCCCGCATATCATCAGGTTGACATCCGCCAAAATGAACTCATTCGGTCCCTGAACTGTACAATAACACCGCCGGTGTCGCATGGCAATCATTTGTATCAAGTAAAGTTCCAATAGTTTGATAACATCCATAAAAATCAGCTTAATTGCGCTTTTTTATCTCGTCAAAATCTCTGATGTTTGCTAATTGATACTGGAAAATTGTACAACACTAGGATGAACATGATTTGCAAACGGTGCAAGTCTTAATTGCGATACGTACAAAACGTACACATCACCGCAAGTGATGCTTCACCAGTCGAACCTTGATCTATTCGAGCTTATTTTAACACGAACACANATACACGATATTTTGCGCGACAGTCGCGGCGACGCACGATATTTTGCGCGACAGTCGCGGCGACGCACGATTTTTTGCACGACAGTCGCGGCGACGCACGATTTATTTAACACGATATATCCTCTTTTGGGCTACCTACACAAGGGCGATATTTCGTGAAACATTCTCGCGCGTCGCTTCGTGTATCGCGCAAAATATCGTGCGTCGCCGCGACTGTTGCGCAAAATATCGTGCGTCGCCGCGACTGTCGCGCAAAATATCGTGTATTGCTTCGTGTGTCGTGTGTCGCCCTTGATGAAAGAAGGTCGAGATTATAGATGGCACTATCCGGATTCCGTAGTAAAGAACAATGATCAGACGTTCAGCTTTATTATATTTCTGTATTTTCCGATAATTGATTGCATTTAACCTACGTCCTTATCTTTTCATGTATTTCATAGAGACCTTTACTGTACATGTGTGTCGCGTTCTGAGAAAACTGGGCATAATGCATGTGCGTAAAGTGTCGTCCCAGATTAGCCTGTGCAGTCCGCACAGGCTAATCAGGGACGACCCTTTCCGCTTTTATGACAATTTCGTTTTAATGAAGTCTCTTCTTAGCAAAAATCCAATTTAGGCGGAAAGTGTCGTGCCTGATTAGCCTGTGCGGAATGCACAGGCTAATCTGGGATGACAATTTACGCATAAGCATAATGCCCAGTTTTCTCAGAACACGACACTACATGTGTGGTAGTTTACCATTAAACACACATTAATTCTTTATTACTGAATTATTTATGTTTTTTAATGAACCATACAGCCATCTTAAAAAATTGCTTCCTCTGTTATCTTACTGTTAATTATTTTTCGTTGAATACGATTGCTTTAAATGTAAAAACAAACTCGAATAAACCAAATATTGTTTTATTGTGATTTTTTAAAATAAATATTGCAAACAGTCTTCTTTAATAATGATTAAATATAGCAGACGACTTGAACACGGACCATCTAAACGTCTAGTGATTGCTGCAAACTGATAAGAAAGTTCTCATGATTTGTTACTAAATATCTTATGTGTCGATTGTTTTCAATTAAATTCTTTATAACTTATTACTATCTTACAAAAAGTTTATAATTAAGCTTGACAATCAAAATATAAATGATTGCCTCGAGAATACAGATGCTGACTTTACATGGTTTAATTAATGTTCTCTTTCCATTTTGTCCTTTAATAACCATTAAAAAATCCATACTGTTTCATGCATTTAACACATACAGTAACACGGTTTGAAAAATGTAATGTTTCGTTTAGTCATGTCTTTAATAAAAACACAAATATGCCGCAGACATCAAAATTATATATGATTAAACCCTGATTATCCGACACGATTGTTAAATAATGAACTTAGTTGTGCCGTTGACATCTTTTTCATTTAAAGCCCCATTAACACTCAAAATTAACGAATATTTCGTAAATTATTTCGTAAAATAAAGTTAACCCATTAAATTCAGTGTTCCTTATAGCAATAGCCAAAATTTCAACGCTAGATGTGGGGTGGTTACATAGCCTTAACAATATACCAAATGCTCTTGTGTATTTGTTTGTGGGACAATATATTCAACACATGTTCATGTCCCATTTTAGTGTTCGTGTGTCGTGTGAATAGATATCGTTGCGGGAAATTAAAATGTTATATATTTTCTATCATTCATCAATATTTTGGTTTTAATTTTGTGCGTGTAAAGATGCAGATGCACTAACAATTCTAAACACATAACTAGCATTTTAGCCTACTTATATATTATTTATATTCAAAGTCAATTGAAACAATGTGAATTGATATGATTATGCAATATTTTATTTCATTTAGGACCTACTTTTTAGAACCACTTATTCCTGCAATGCGTTAAATTTTGAATACTGCAATTTCAATTTCGAATACCATATTTTACCAGTAGGAAGACTTATTTCTTCCTTCTGAAGATTCATTTATTCTTTAGGAACAATAACATCTTCATACGGAAGAAATAAGTCTTCTTTGTCTGCCTTAGGAAGAATACCTGACTATGTAGTATTCCTATATAAGTAGAATTTTTCTTATGATTTTCGGATTGTTCCTTGGGAAGATCTTCAGCCTGGCGATGTGTGCGTTTTTCCAGATTTATGAAGTCCTTCCGCACATGAGGCTTATGTGATGACCCAGAGTGTGTATCAGCACAACTACCTAATTAAATTACTCGACTCACTAAAGTTGGGGCGTATTTTGAATTATAACTGCCATTTCCAGCTAGTTGTTTTTTACTAAAAATATATTTTTAATTTTATGTTGTGGTCTTGTGCTGTGGGTGGACCGGAGAACTGTTCGGTATGGTGACCACCAACCGAACTCACACGCTGCCTAAACTCGGGTCGCTAGATGAGAAGTGCGTGTACCAACCATTGCGCTAACCGGACAGCCCAGCCTTTGCCCAATCTCGGCCGATCAAGAATTATGCCCGTGATTTAACAGCCAATCAAAATCCGCGAAACGAATCAATCCTACAAAACCCGGACAGCTTTAATATTATGGTCTTATTATTAAGTGTTAAAATATTTATCTGAATTGGTTAAAGACAAAAGGGACTTGTTCACAGGTTTTCGTATTTTTGAAAAATGTCATTTATTATGTTACATAACAAATATATAATGTGCTAAATAGTCTTAACTAATAGAAATAGCAAGAAAAAAAAGGTTTAATAATAAATATTGCTTTCCCCGGGATTCGATCCCATGACCTCTGGCAGCAAATATTTACACGCTACCACTGCGCCACAAAGGCTTATGTTATTGTGGGCTAAACATAAACGCTATATTTGTACTCAGCGTTTTTCCAATTATAGAGGAAAAGCGTTACAAATGCTTTATTATTTTATGGATTTCGACTGATGATTATCCGTTAATTAAACAATATTCTAAACATTTTTCTCAGTCAGGAGTGTTATTTCGCTTTTTAAACATAATGCATACATATTATTTTTAATCTATGACAATTATTTTGAAAATCGTCATTTTTTTCAAACTGTGAACAAGTCCCTTTAAGATGAATGAAATTACATTGTTATATATTATGTTAAAAATTAAAAGCATGTATAAGTTTGTTGTGTTTTTTTTTATATTAATTAATGAATTTAACTGTATTAGGTTAAACAATTGAGGACGACTGTTACCAAAAAGTATAAATATTTCTTAAATTGTTTATTTAAAGTAGTAATGAATCGATGGGTTTCAGTCGTGTCTATTTTAAGTTTTGTTTTCTCTTTTGAACAAAGGCGCTTACAAAACGTTTACGATCCAACACATGTATTTACATTACCTGATCCAGAGCATTTACAACCCAAGCAGCGTTATAAGAGTAAACGATAATACATTTTAACATCAACATGTAAAATTGAAATAGTTAATGTATGCAAATATGTAAAGAGAGCCCTCACTGTACGAAATACTTTAAAAAAAAACACTAATTGAAATTAATAGTACTTCCCTTGAACGAAGTTTATGTATCACTTTGCAGTCATGATAGTATGTGTATTATTGTTTTGTTTTGTTTTTATTCTTTTTGCATCATTGTAAATGAAATGTAGTAGTTTTTCCTTACTGCCTGTAAAATTATTATGTTTCTTCTTTTCAAAATCGTTGTTGTTCTCTGTTCTTATTTTGTTTCGAAATTTCATTGATTTGGCATTTATATATATAATGTATTCTTAATTTAGTTACCAACTATAGTATAATGACACGGGACATTACTTTATTTATGATTATAAGACGATGTACTTATGTATAAGTCTAATAAACTGTCTGTTCTGTTATGTTCTTTAAGGTATGTATCAACAGTAAATGACCATGAATCCACACTTTCTCACCCCATCACCTCCACCTTTCCACAAAATTGGAAGATTACTTGCAATTATAATTGCAGTTTTATCATACACACCTCTGTGGTCCTTTATTTATGGCAAGGAACCAATTGCCAAAACGGTACAGTACGNCAGTTTTATCTATATCATGTATGTATTTGTAGTGCATGATATGCCTATATAATCTCATTAAAAATTTAGTTTTCGGAGTCCTTTTTAACAGGCGATTTCTTTATATACTATAAACAGCTCTTTAAAATAACCAGTAATAGGAAGTGCTTAGAAATATACCAATTTTAATATAGGGGACGACGTTCGTGCTAGATGGCGGAGCTAACGAGATGTGGCCTACCCTATGGCACAGGCACAGGACAATCAGGCCGGCGGACAACAAACAGGACTTAACATTTTGAGCGCTGCTGTGGAAACCTTACAGTAAAACGAGCGATTTTCCACAATTTTGTGAAAGATTAAAGTGATATATTTTCCTTATTCGTTTAATTTCTCAATAACAGTGAAACACAGGCCTTTTCGATAACATTTTATTTCTAAATACATCGTATGCATCATTTGATATTGTTTTATGCTTATGGTTGTTGATTAAGTTTACGCTACCAATATGTAAGTACATAAAAGATAAATAAACGTAAGTTCCAAGTGTTTGGCGATTTCTTACTATTGCACGTTCCCACCATCTGTGCTTTCTTTTACGTGTACACTTCTTCGCATGAACAACAGCAGCACCAATTAACAAAAAATGGTAAAACTCTTCTTCCGCATACATGTTTTCAGTTCAGAAGTTTTCCCAAAAAAGAAAGATACGTTCGACGTATGCGGATAAATGGAATATAGCGTCCGTATTATGATTTTGCGGATACGGATGCGGATACGGATGCGTATACGGATGCGGATAGATGGAATACTAGCCTACCACACTGACATAACAACGTACATGAGCAACAAGTTAAGCATAATTTTAACACGAACAACGCTTTGAAAACAACGTAGGGAGATCGCTTCCTTGCTATGTGCACTCGGCACTAAAATGTCCTACTACACAATTATTTGAGCCTCGCTCTGTGAAAATGGGGTTAAATGCATGTGCGTAAAGTGTCGCTCCAGATTAGCATGTGAAGTCCGCACAGGCTAATCAGAGACGACACTTTTCGCTTTTATTGTATTTTTCGTTTAAAGGAAGACTCATCTTAACGAAAATCCAAGTTAGGCGGAAAGTGTCGTCCCTGATTGGCCTGTGCGGACTGCACAAGCTAATCTAGTACGACACTTTACGCACATGCATTAAACCCCTTTTTCACAGAGCGCGGCTCATTTATAGTATGTATCGTTTAAAAAGTATTTGGGTCAAAGTATCGATCCATGCATTTAACCAGAATTGTGCTACGTCACAGGGGAATAGACCAGCAAGTTTCTTTTTCTTACAAGTTTGATACAACTTAGTCAAGATCAGCAGTTCTTCAGATCTATCAAAAGCACACAAATAAACTTTGATATTTGAAGCAGCTGCTGTCGCTTTTATTGAAAGTACAGTGATGTGTAAAACTGATTTTAGGTGTAAGTACTGACAACAAAAAGGATTTTGCACCACTGTGATTAAAGACCCTGGGGGAAGGGCCTGATGATCATCAACTTTATTTAAGCCCTGTTTTGATTCGGCTTAAATTAGTAAAAACTGAAATTTATTAATCAGGTTCACTTTTGAAACTATCCGATATTGCTTCCTAAAATATTCGTCTAAATCCTCTGTACCTAATGGCTTGAGGCGATCGTACGAAGAGCTTTAACAATCTCAAATGTAGATGACGAGCACTTCAACTGATATGAGGTTGACATTTTACAACCAGACATATTTCTGATAAATGGTATTATCTGATTTAATCACACAAAAATTCAATAAATGTAATGGAGTCAATAGACACTATATATTTCACGCACTATGAGAACTATCAACAAACATAGAAACTATTCCCCTAAGACACTAGAAGCATCAATAAATCAAGCCTCACAGCCCATTTAAATTTATAAGAACAAATAAATCACCGAAGAAATAAACACGCGGTTTAGGGCAATATTGACAGAAACTTATTTAAAGAGGATGGTTATAAATGTTGTTCCGTTTTGCTATTTACAAAGTCGACTCCATTATAAATTAGTGTCCCCTGAAGTATCATTGCCATGGCAGAGAACATAAATATGAAATCAATCAGTACAGGGCAGCTGTTGAAGGACTCACTGCTGAGATTACATTCACTCGATAGTTAGTGTCATATCTTCGGGGTTCATAATACAGACCTAATAAAAAAAGCAAACAGACCCAACAAAATACAGTATACTCAAATACGGATACGCTGCTTTGTATAATTCAAGTTTTTAATTTATGAATCACGTTGCTCTTTACAAAAAGCCATGATACGGACATAATCAAAAAAGCAAACGGACCCAATTAAATACTGTACACTAAAATACGCATACCAAGCTTGGCCTAATTTTATTTTGCACTATAATAATGAATCATCGAACGCTTTATTTAAACGTTTTTAAACACTCAGAGAAGTTTCAGTGATTTTTTTTTCTAAATTGCAATATCCATTCTATAATGGTATATTGTGGAAAATTGCTATTTCGATCGGGTCCGTTTACTTTTTGTGTGGACATTGGAACCCTGAGTACCGAACATTCGTAATATTTAAAGAGCCATTTACTGTGGACCAGTTGTAGAGACGAATGTCGGTATTTAAATATTCATCTTCTGTCTCAGTTTTATTTGGTGACCTAAAGTAGGGAACCTTATTGATATTAAAAGAGTACAACACTATGACCATAGGCGATCAGATGAGGGAATAGGCGATTAGATGTGGGTATAGGCGATCAGATGTGGGTATAGGCGATCAGATGTGGGTATAGGCGATCAGATGTGGGTATAGGCGATCAGATGAGGGTATAGGCGATCAGATGAGGGTATAGGCGATCAGATGTGGATACAGGCGATCAGATGAGGGTATAGGCGATCAGATGTGGGTATAGGCTATCAGATGTGGGAATATTCAATCAGATGTGGGTATAGGCGATCAGATGTGGGTATATGCGATCAGATGTGGGTATAGNTTGCCATAAATTAGCTTCTCTTGTATTGCGAGACAGCATGCAAAATATTTTGTGTCAATGCAGCATGTGGGGGTATACGTCACGTCTGTGACAAAGCTCTAGTTTAATTTGCCTTCGTGCTTATTATCTTATACACAATTGCATTTTATTCAAACAAACATAAAGTATTAAAAATTTAACTCTTATGTTTGTAGATGAGTAAAAAATAAATTCAAGCAAGACTGGCAAGGACTTAGACTACACTCCTCTCTATAAGTATATTATCAACAAACAACCAACATCATAGCAATTTCCGGCACACACTTTCATAACCAACCATAGCATACTCTTGACCAAGGCTTTGCAATATATTCATATCCAGTGCATGAAGTTAATTTAGTATCTGCAAAAAATGTGTGTAGCATAAGGTTAATCTCTATTATCGCTAATACAATTAAACGCATATTATTTTATGGTTCATACGTAAACCAGCAATAATTAACGGTTTAGATAAACTGAGAGCGCAATACGCAGATGATGTATTTTCTTTACTCTGCTGTTGTTGTTAAAGGCAGGACGATGTATGAGCACCAGAGGCTCTGACTTACTAGGAGGTGTCGTCATCACCAACATATACACATTATACTCAAAGAACACAGAAACTTTGGCACAAGCATCTCATGAATATCTTTATCAATAGCCTTCTTATGGGAGTTCGGTAAGGTTGAATGTGATAAGTTTCTCTTCTCCAGTGTCAATGATCATCTTCGGAGTGTCAGCACGTGCTTCATCAGAAACACATAGGTATTGGGTAATATCAACTGTTCAATATACATTTGTGT
The DNA here is from genome assembly GCA_007657795.1 of Dreissena rostriformis. NCBI lineage: Eukaryota > Metazoa > Mollusca > Bivalvia > Myida > Dreissenidae > Dreissena > Dreissena rostriformis. Next base: position 139,280 of record VMBQ01000016.1, on the reverse strand, counting down.
CAACATGTATTCCATCTGATTTGTTTCTTTCTGATTTTAATCATTTTCTTTTAAATAATCTGCATGTTTCTAAATTAAAAATAAAACCACCTTTTCGGAATGGTTATTAACAAATGTTGTTGTTTTTTAACATGGGATATGAACTTGGAAATGGCTTGGTGTCGAAATAGAAACAAAACAGTTATGCAATTTCTAAGTTCCAACTTTTACACTCCAATTACATGTATTTTGACTTTAATTGGCATTTTAATCAATATAATTTATAGTAATTTAGTTCCCCCGCATTTATGAAATCAAACGCGACATTTAATTAAAATTATGCAACATTATAGTTCATTTAATATGTAGCACTTGTAGCTACATATTTTGAGAGTTCTTAAAATATAATACACTCCGACAATTACAAATGTTTATTGTTCAGGTCAACTTTGCATATGTAGTATTGATATGATAACATTATTGATAATGCTTTCGTGCAACGGTTTTATTTCTAAGCTTTAGCAATATTTAAGTGTGTCATGGATGCGTTATTTTGTTGTATAAATAGTGACAGAGATTACAACTCTCACAAGAAATATACATATAAAATGACCTTAATTAGATTGGTCAAAGGCCCACTAAAGGTGAAAATGGTAAAATGTACAATTAACAATTACAGCAGACGTTTAAATATCTAGCACATTCATTTGTATTATTGATTTTATTGATCTTTTTTCACCTGCATGTAGAACGAATTTAAATTGATGGATGGCTTTTTTAATTTAAACACTGTCATTAAATTAAAACTGTTTATAAACATTTTCTTTTTAGTTGTTTAAATAATCTTTCGATGTGTACAAGTCCCATGCTTTTCATGTGTATGTATAACCTTTATAAGCTAAATAAGCTCTATTGAGGGTGGTCTATGATTTTGTACAGCATTTATACAACAAAAGTTAGTCCGTGTGCACGAGAACAAATATCATGTTATTTTGTTTATCACTATTAATGTTTTCCACAAATGGTTGTAAGAATGGTATCAACCCCTCTTTGATTGAAGTGTTGTCTTACAAGACAACCGCTTAAATGTAAATGTGATCTGGAGTACAATAAAGGGATTTCTCCATGTGAACATCTTGTCTGTGATTTGCATAGTCTTTTACGGGATACAACATGTAAACAATATAGTGACAGAACACGTGTCCGATTCCAGATATTTAATTACAATTAAAAATATTATTAAGGTAACATGATTTATTTTTTGGTTTGTATTAAATTGTCCATGGTTCACATAGTGTGTTTCGGTAACTCATTAAGGGACATCCATGAGACATTGTTCTCAACAATTGCTTTTTTAATTAACGTTATTGCGTGGAACAATCGATAAAAACATCCACAGGAGAAAATTATTTGTTCGAAATCCACTAAGTGCACAATGATCTGTAGTTATTTATTTTTTATGTTTTGAAAATCTTCTTGACTGCATAACTACGAGCTGTTCATTATGGATTGCATTTTAATAACTGATGATAATGTGTAGTGACTTCTCTCTATAAGTATATTATATTTTAGTAACGTTTGTGTATGGATTTTTAACANTGTTATTTAAAAAAAAGGTTTACTTTATGTACGATTGTAAACATGTTTGGCTTCATTCTCAATCGTTAGTAAAACCTGAACAGTATTTGATGCTGAACAGGCTATAAAAGAGTATGATGCTTTTTTTTAACGCTGGAATGTTTTAATCAGTAAGCCTTATAAATGATCCATTTTTTAGGGAAAGAATAATCTAACGAAGCTTGCTGGCCGCCTCCGGTCACGATCTACTTTAGAGATAACAGTCGGAAGTTGTCAGCTGCAAATTGTACGAAGCAATGCCATGATAAAATATACGAGCTCTGCGCCCTCGATGTTTAATTTGTTGAACATGAATGTAAATTTATGTTGTAAACAGACATGATGGATTTGGACAAACTCTGTCGTATACAACCACGTATTTTCCGCGACATTATTTGTAACAACCCGCACTTCGAAATAGAAAACTCTGTTTCCCTATTTGACGTTTTTCCATAATATCTTTATAAAGACATTAATTAATTGCATGCACAAATAATTTGGTCGGTGTAATTTGCTCTGTTCTATTGTAAAAACACTCCTGTTTAATTGCAGAAATGGTGGACGACCTTCTGCAATGTTCTGGACATATTTCAAAGTATATCATTTTATCTTTTTATGTCATACAATACGTAAGTTAACAAGTATGCTTTACAAAAGAGCTGTCAGGCATGCCAAACAACCATTCAAACGTTTAGAAAATCCCAGTCAACAAATACGTAAAGATTGGCTGAAATTGATAATAATCGACATCTTACCGACCAAAACAGCACATACAGGAAGGTCAGATAATGTAATATAAGCAATCATCAAATTAATTTTGATGGATATGGACGTTAATGCTAAGATAAGCATTCAGTCGGCTAAATTAACAAGTTGTTCTGGGGCAGATGATTACTTGTGTTCAAATGAGCGCGAAACCATAATATTCATGTATATTTGATTTCGTAAATGCACATGAAACTGAATAATCATAACTTAAATTGATTTAAATAAGAAATGCAACGAACTTCTTAAAATTGGTTACATTTTATATAACCGCAGTAAACAGCTTTGGACTGTCGTTTAAAGCCGCAGTCACATTTGACCACTGCCAGACCAAAATATGGCTGACTGTCTCTCAGAACATACTAATCAGTCGTTGTCCTGAGACAATTAATGTCAAAATTAATGTAATGGGAGTGTGATTGTTGGAACTTGGGAAGCCATTTCCAAGTTCATATCCCATGTATAAAAAAATGTAAACATTTGTTTATAACCATTCAAGGTCTTTTTATTTTTAATTTTGAAACATTCAGAATATTAAAAAGAAAAGAATCTATAACAAACAGAAAGAATTAATTCAGATGAAATACATATTGAAACGAATGTAGTCCGTCATTGAACATTTGATGTTAGAGCATACCAATAGTTTTTCTTATAAAGCACTTGCTGAACATTGACACTGGAAAACAGAAACTTATCACATTCAAACCTTACCGAACTCGTTTACGAAGGCTTTTGATAAAGATATTGATGAGATGATTATGCCAAAGATATCAAAATGCCAAGGTCGCCGCGGATTTTTTCAGTTGTAATTTTCGACAAGAAAGATGAGTCAAAACGATTTTGTATCGATTTTCGCGAACTCAATCAAATCACAGTTTAATTTTCATTCCACTACCTTTAATCGATGGCATGTTGTGATTCCTTGCTTACGTTTAGTATTTTTCAAATTGATCTTCAAGGTGAACACTTGCAAGATTTCATGGATAAACAAGACACAGGCAAGACAGCACTGCGTGTCACAGAGGTCTTCAAAAGTTTAATTGTATGTCTCCGGGGCGTTGCACATGCACAACCAATAATTCAATATGTTTTGTCTGTTGTTTTTTTTAATATATGTCACTTTTCGCATATCGATTATATCACGATGTGTTGATATTCAGTGAGACAGTTAATGATTATTTATTGCATATATATGAAGTCTGTAAGAGAATAAGTTTGCATGGATTAAAATTTAAAATAGAAAAATGCTCATTTTTTCAGTCACATACAATTTTTCTATGTTTGTTTTTGGTTCACAAGAAATATAACCTGACCCTTAGAAAGCAGAAGCAATGACGCAAGAAGTGCTTCATCAGTATATTCTAATATTAAAGACGATGCATACCAAGTTTTTCTGCAATCGCTAAACCAATTTTTCAGTTGATAATAAAACATGCACCTTTTAACACCAAAAACCACTTTTATAGCTTTAGGTATTACTGCTTATAATTGCTTAAAAATTGTGTTGATCAAGTTTTAGGGTGATATGAGGCCATGTTCCCAAGATTTGTTGAGTCATACACATGTAAATTTTAAGAAATAAACATTTTTCTCTGATCATAAATATATTTATAAATTCCTATTATAAGAGACCGTTTGCCATTCACGTCTTGCATTTTAAACAAATGCATTAAAAAGCACTTTTCGCGGATAATCCATTTTTTTCATACTTTTGATTCATCACTGACCCAAAACCAATTCCCGTTGTTTCTGATTGTATTGATCGTTTAGCCTTTGTGTATTTTAATTAAAACATACGAAGTTAAATTATGACCATGCATTACATGCTAGTAACTGTAACTAATAAATAATAACATGTTCGATTATTCAATTCAAACCAAAAACAGTAAACACATGTTAACATATCCGTATTTAAAATTGTTTTTGTACATATATATCAAACGTATTTATATTTGCCATATGCTGAATATCGTATACTTTTCAAACTATCAGTCTGGTGTAACCACTATGTTCGATACACAATTGCCTTTTTGCCTAAGGCCTTGATTCTTCATAAAAAAAAAATAATGAAACGTAAACCGAATCCACTATTTAATTATATTTTTTCGTAAGCTTTATGTGTTTTTCGAGATGACTGGGGGCTTGATTGGTAGATATAATATCACTTTCTTCTCTCTGGAACTCGAAGCGGACAATGTTTTCCGTTCCACTGATTTTGGAATTATTGCGAACTTGCGTGAAATTCTGTCTGAAAAACATAAACGCTTAAATGATTGATGGAATCAGGATCTGAAATATATTTATTTTTTTGCTTAAAAATCAAAGAAAAATAATATGTTTGCCTTTGGGAACTAGGCAGAATAGCAATATATACAGTGACCACAATACTGTTACTCTAGATCACAGCTGGAAGTACATGACTAGTGAACTCTGCGGAATGAATGTCTTGGTGTTCGTAAGATGAAGTATTTGATCCCTAATTGATTACTTTTACTTCCAGCTCGTTGGCGTCTTTCTAAACTTTTTGTAAGACCAATTTATGAAACTATGTATAATGCCAACGAAAAAAATTTCATTGTGAAAGTTTATAATCAAATTCTTATAAATTACCTGTTTACACAAGAAAAAAAAATACATTTATACATTTTACACCGTATAGCAAACTTAGTTGGTTATATGTTCGCAAGATACTCTTCTGTTTATCTGAAAGTTACTTGCTGAAATACTAATCATAAGCTTAATAATTTAATAAATGTATGATCAACATTTTAATATCAGTAATTTGATTTAATAATATTTTATATACTTTGCTCGCAGTATTAGTATGTGTAGTGGTCAGCAAATGACTGATAAGCCACGCCGATCCTTTTCCCCCAACTACTAGCATGACTACATATATAAGCATGTATGCCTCTATTATATACTTTTCTTTCAAGAAGCGATATAGGATATACGTATTTCAAATCCCTCTTGGGTCTGAACATTTCCGTTCTTTTATCGGTATGAATAGTACAGTATTATTGGACTATACTTCATTAAATGAGATACTTGCGTCTGAATTCAAAGCAGAATGCACAACTAGATGTCACGCGATGTATATTGGGCTTAGAAACAATGAAGAAATAATTATCCAATTAATGTATCCTTGACACTATGGAAACTTCATATGACTGAAGAATTACTGGAGTCAAATGGACAAATGACAGGCAAAAACATACATAAAAAGGAACCAAATTGGGTGAGGTAATTTTTACCAAGAAGATTGGCTAAATTATACCATTGGGTATAATATTTTGGAAGAAGGTAATAGAAAGATGGTAACAAAATAATACGATAGCGAGAGAAAATGTTAAAATAATTCATGAGTGTTTTAGGCGCAATCATAATTTGTCATACGTCTGAACAAGCATCAACATAAGCGCAAAATGTGTCTTAAATACTCGAGAAACGTCTCATGTTTTTGTCTAGACAATTGTAATGTCTTGCCTCTGTGAGTGACCGAACAAATATAGAAGACACTTAAGTTATTTTCGTGATGGGCACTCCACCATTTCGGTATGTCTTTAGGACATTTCACAAAAACAGTTTCTAACGATGATAGTAGAATAGAATATTTAACATTTTAATCATAACAGTATCCCTGTTTTACGTTAATATACAAAAGTTCATTACTTATATGCTGTAAACATTTTAACGCGATTGATAACAACTTTGAAAGTATACTTATTACCTATATTAATTTTTTTACCGGAAATTAAAGACGTGTTTTAAATGTTGCATTGTTCTTACAGCGCGACAATTGATTTCGATAACATTGTTATGATACATTACATTTTGAATAACAATATTCACATCTTGAATGATAAGTATAACAAATACATTATAAGTGTTTATGTATACAGATATCTTATAAAAAGGTTATACGTTTTAAAAAAAGGTTGTACAAAATGGCAAAACAAGTTTGTCTTTATCTGAATTTTCTGGCGCAATAAAAGTGCTCTTCGAACCAAGCCATAATTAAATTTCAGTTGTAATCCGATAAAATATTTCCGTAATAATGCGGATGCAAATAAGTTGCATCATTCAGAACAGTTGGCGAAATTATGGTTTCGTATACTTCCTTTCGCGATGGAAATGATATTGGTTCAATGCATGATCATATGGCTACTATAGGATTCATCAACAAGTGAATTACATCTTGTGGCGGTGTCCATTAAGCCACAGCCGTTAGTACGAAATGGTGGGTGGGCAAACCCAGAAAAAAATACACTTCACTATATAGGTCGTGTTCTTTATGTACTTTATGGGGCTAAGGAACCATCACTTTTAATAACATAAGATCTTAAATTGCATTTTTTTAATTTCTTTCTTCGTTTAGACAGACTCTCCATACAATGTATCAGTTTTGTCTCATAAATAAATTTCACAAAGTCATTTCTTCAGACCGTCTGTCCTTTGAGAGAGTCTCCTGGAAAATTGAACCGTCGATTTGTGAAAGATAATTCCATAGTTGATATATGCCTTTTTAGGATAAACAATGAAAATGTATTGTTTAATTTTTGGTAGCAAGAAACTGTTATAAATGCCTGCATCATGAAATATGCATTGTTGTTACTCCTTCAACAACGGAGGAACATTTCCGAACGAATGAGGATGCAATTAAATTGTTGTGTAGCATCATTCAGAGCAGTCGGCGTAATTATGTGGTCGTATTCTATTTCGTACAAAATCACGCCTTGTGGCGGTGTGGATTAGGCAAATAGTGCATATGCCGTTAATGCGAATGGTGGGGGGGGGGCAAAGCCACAAAAACCATCATTGACACCGTTCATACAAAGTTCAAGTCCTTGAATCATGAATCAAAAAGTAAATCATTTGTATCATTGTTTTGTTTGTATATGTCTCAAGATGAAATATACTAAACTTTCTTTGTTTGCGACTATTGCTGTATTTCTTCAAACGTCTTCATCTATCTTATTTCATTCAGGCTAAATTCGCATGTAACAAATGTGTCATCTGATTGTCCTAAGAACACATTTTTCACCTTTTTGTACTCAAAGGCGTGGTACGAAACTCCTTTCACAAGGTCATTAAAATTGGTAGTGAAAAAACTAAATACAATTAAAAGCAAAAACACATTACAATACTATGTTTAATGAGAGACAGCTTAATTTTCTGCAGTTAAGACGCAGGCTTTAATTATAGGAATGTGTATTGCTTCCAAAGAAGCAAGCGAATGTACATGAAGTAAGCATATTATATTTAATTAATGTTCATGTTGTTCTATTTACCTTTATTGTTGCGTTTCAGTAAAGGAATATAGTTATTAAGGAGTATTTTTACCATCATTATGATCGTTAGAATGGAAATCATGCGCTAGATGTCTGTTTTCACACAGCAGTTGTTTACCAATATTGAAAGGACAAAAATTGTTGTGATTTAAAGCACATTAGAGCCTCCACGAAATGGCAGCTCACGAAAGAGTAAATTGGACAGTGCTTAGTGGAAAGCGGAACTGGTAAGAGCTGTAACGACAATATGGAGAGAGATATCATTTGGGACGACAAGTGAGAGTACACTTTTAGTCACCATTTGGCTTTCATTAGCAGCTGACAGAATTGAGTTTATTTGAAATGTTTCTGTATGGCTGATTAGAATCAGTTGTTGAAGAACTAAGCTAAGTTTATTGCGTTTACAGACAGGACACTGATAACAAAAATTATATTTTTCTATTTAATGTACATTTATATACATGAAAAAAAAACTAAGACTGGTCTTGTTTAGTTTAAATGTGCTAGTTGCAGTCTTATATATAGAAGAAGCCTCATTACGTATGTATATTTTTTAAATTTCTTTTCTTTTTTTAAAGACACATATCTTGTGAGTTCCATAATATTTTCTCGTCCTTCGTTCGTGTCCTTTTTGTTTGGATCTCATCTAGCGCGAGATTTAGATTGCACATGATTAGGTCGTGTCTTCCCCTTTTTTATTACACAGGCAAACTGGCACAAGTATTTGCTCTGGTAAACCAGCTGACCCGGAAACGTGTGAGTTGGTTAACTTTCCGCCCTGATATGACTGAAACGCTGCTGAAAACGGCTTACAATCCAACCAAATAGACGCAAAAACCTTTTAAACGCTATATATCCAATAACAATATGGAATGAAATGATACGTATTTGTTATATGTAAACAGTGAACAATTCAGAAGCCATTTATAATTAATTAGACAACATATATTTCGTTAAGGTGGGTTTTGTTTTTCATTATTAAGAATTATGTTTATTCAAGGGTAGGCATTACAATTATTACATTCGTAAGTTATAAAGCATAATAAGGGTCTATTGATAGTTGCCTTCCATATATGTATATGTGTGTGTGTGTGTATGCTGCATGGGTTTGATTTTAATTGTGAAACTTCTTTGAAATATGTTGTTGAAGCTGGTAAAGTATTTATACTTCATTATGTATGGATATACGAATTTATACGGATATATACCTGTCGATATGTATCAGCTATTGCATTTCCAGTGTATTCAATATTGTGGAAGTAAGCCATTTATTAATCTTGACGAATGCATAAACAAAAGCAAACAATCTTCAGCTCACGCTGTTCTCCGTATTTGAACTAATTATCGGTTGATCCTTAGGATTTGTAAAACATTCAGTTTTATTGCAATGTAAAATATATTTGTATACCTATGCAATCCGAATTTTGTTGCGTATTTTTGAAAATATTGTCATAGCGTTGATGAAAACGTTTTTTGAACGTTTCCATTTTCTTCAACAGTTTTGCTTCTCGGCTAACCTGTATTAGCTATCGTTGTTTATAGTGGATACACATCATTATCATTTTACGTCAACTCTTGCGCTAACAATTTCCACGATTCTGTAACGTCAAATACGAGTCAAGTACCCAATGCGTGCATCATTTCATAAAATCAAATTTACTCAATGATATAAAAACAGAGTAGATTTGCACAGATATTGACATATTACAATACACGTTAATTTGATGCTACAATTTCTGACGTCTCTACAATAACTGGTATAGCACATGTTAGGCATATTCATATACACAAATTACATATAACACTGTAAGGTGACAAGGTGGATCATTGTTAAAATATGCTTGCAATACCCGTATATACACGACTAAATTGCGATTGCATTTATTATAAATAATTGAGATAACCCAAGCTTTGCCTTGTGGGAGAATAACTGTATAGCGTAAGTTAAACGGCGCATGTTTGAATGTACAAACGATTGCAAGAAAAAGGAGAATCAGTCGTTAATATTGTATAAAGGCATATATTATTAAGTGCCATCAAGCAATATCACATTTTTAGTAAGATCAACATGGTGCACTTCGCATTTACTTGACGCGTGTATTCCAATAAGATTTTCTCAAAAGCTTCCAATCTCAAACTGTGTCTTATTTCAGTCTTCAGAGGAAGTAAGCAGTAGAGCTCTTTTTCTTTTGATGAACCATATTTACAATCTTGTTTACACCTTTTGTTTTGTCATTCTTCTGTAGATACATCACTTACTTTATAGGTTCATATTTTCTATAGATAGACCTTTTTTCTTTAAAATAGCTTCAAACCACAATCCATAATCGTTTAGATATATTTACGATACTTACGACACTTATACACTTAACTTATGTGGGAAGTATTCGATCCACGCGACATTGGAAGTAATGTTTATATTTTCTGTCTGCTTGCGTTCATTTGATTGAGATCGTTTAAGACGCGCGTTCTGTTTGTGATTTATTCTGGGTGAGTGCAAAATTCGGCTAGCGTTAAACCAATTTTTTGCTATTATAAAGTCTTCTTCTGGTCAGTCTTAAGCTGTCTACTTATTATTTGCAGTATCAATAAACACAAATCGGGTTATTGTGATTTAAGGCTGCATTATGGTACGCTAAGATAGTGTGTGATCGAACAACCATATGGCAAGTGATATGATAAAATGAGCATGCACGTCGTCATAACCAGTATACACGCATATGTGTTTATGCATGTTAACATACTTTTTTATGGTTAATACATTACATAAACGATAGAAACAAATTATTCACCATGTATTGAATGAGATTTTGTAATTGCTAAAACTGCTGCATCTGGCTGGTAGAATAATAATGCTTTGCTATATAGAAAATAGTTACAAATTAAATATATGTTTTATTTCTGTATTTATACACATTTTGGGAATTTTTGGTATTTATTTACAATTTATCTTTCTACTAAATCTTAACACACATCTGATAATCTCTAGGCTTTACTTTATTTAACGCATTCCTCAATAACATGTGGAATAATGCAAGAAAATATTCTCGATTAAGTGGTCCATAAACACAGTGAGAATTTATGAGATGTTCTCTATAAATCACAAATATTGCCTCAACATCGTTACAAGGAAGCATTATATTAGCTGTCTTCATTGGTCGGAAATAAATGTAGTCAGTAATGAGTATCAGAGGGTCGATAACATTACAGTATCATTGCAAAACAGCAATTACACCGAATTCGCATTTTGTTCCATTGCATCATCTCTTTGTTAAATAAAATAAACATATTATAAACATAAATCACTTATATGGTCTATTGCTGTTTCAAAAGCAAGGAAATATCTGGCAGTGTACCACGTGCGATGTATCTTATCTTAGCATCAAAGTTCCAGCCCACCAAAAATAATAGAATAAATGCTAAAATTACAAAATGTTACATATCGCTATGATTCTTCAGTATCGATTCTGCAAAGTTTCATTTTTAAAGTATTTGCGGACTGTTTTTTTATAGCTTTCGAATGGTTGTACGTAATGGATAAAATATTGTTTATAAAGCATACTTGTTAACTTTAGTATTCTAGCACATTAAAAATCATATAATTTGAAATATGTTATGTCCGGAACATTTTGGACGGTTGTCCACCATTTCTGCAATTAAAAGCGACCAAATTACTGTTTTCTATGCAATTTTGGAAATGAAGATACTTAATGTCCTTAACGATATCATGGAGTGAATACACGTCAAATAAAAGAACAGCATACACTTTTTCGAAGTTCTGGATGTGGAATAATACATGATTTCTTACGACAGTGTTTGTCCAAATCTATCATGTCTGTTAACAACGTTAATGTACATACATGTTCGAAAAAATAGAACTTAGAGTGCGAAGAGCTCGTATATTTTATCATGGTTGGTATCGTGGGACTGACAACTTCCGACTTTAATCTCTTAAGTAAAAAGTGGTTGGAGTCAGTAAGCTTCCTTAGGTAATTCTGTCCTTAAAGAAAAGGGTCATTTATAAGACTGACATGAGTTCAGACCGGAACTACGACATCTCCGTGGGTTTTTATTAAAACGTTCCAGCGTTATAAAAAGCCTCGTACTCTTAACACTGTATGCTTTTATAGCCAGTTCAGCATCAAACACTGTACGCGTGTTATTGCCGATTGAGAATGCAGCCAAAGTGGGTACAGTCGCGCAGACATTAAATCTTAGGTTATACAATATTTACATAATTGGAACATTTTGATTAACACATACATAATAAAGTCTTTTTCTTAAACAAATATTCTTCATTACTTATAGTGAGAAGTCATTTAAATTAAAATAGGTAACTAAAATGCCATCCTAAATGAACAGCTATACTTATGCAGCTTATATGTCAAGGAGTTTTTCAAACAGAAAAAAATAAATCACTACAAATCGTTTAACACTATTTGGATTTCAAACATAACGTTCTACGGTGGATTTTTTTTATCGTTTGTTCAATGCAATAACGCATAATTTGAAATGCAAATTCTTGGCATTAGAGAACAATGTCTCATGGATGCTCCTTTATGAGTAAATGCGACTCACAATGTAAAACATTGAAAATAATCCATCAATAATTTAACTGAGATTTAAGAAAATACATTAAATTAAGCATTATATCTTAATAATTATTAAACCAAACCAATTAATGTTATTTTATGTTGCATGTAAGGGTTGGTATCTGGAGGACATACATCATTGTGAAAATATCAGTTTACTATTTCCAAAACAAAATAATACATGTATGACCGACATTAATATTGCTAAGGATTAGAAATGAAACCACTAATCAAAATTCAATTACGATATCATAAAAATAATACAGATGCAAAGTCGACCTGAACAACTTAAATTAGTATTAGTGTTGAGCTTAAGAGTATTAAACGTTTCCGTGCAGTTAAAAGTGCTACATTTTAAAAGAACTATTATGTTGCACAGTTCTTATTTTATATCGAGATAAACACAACGATTATTTGCCAATCCATTATGGTACAACTTTTGGAAACACATTCGAATACCTTAAAATGCAAACATATGGACAAGCGAACAAAAAAAAAACTTAAGATGTGAATAACAAAGGATCGCTTTTGATTTCGTTAATGCATATTCAAACTTTATTATTGTCTCATTCGTATACATACATACATAATTATACATACAAATATACAAATATTCACTTAAACATACATACGACCATTGTATTGAAGAATTGTACGAGACATACTTATTCAAGATTACATTTCTTCAAGACTATTACATATTTACACAAAGTATTAAAAGTTAGGTGACCATCGCTAATCGTTAATTAAAAACTGCTATAAGCATGATGAATTTGTATGATACTGAGAGTTGTAAATCGGGCCTTAGTGCGCGTATAACAAAAAAAAAACATTATAAAATACCGAATATCATTGCTAATCAGATCTTGGGTGAACTGATTAGCAATGATTACCTAAATGCAAATAAAAGTACATATGATTAAAGGAAGTACAATGCCATTATTTACAACGGAATAAAATACGACGTTGAGGATATTAAAACAGGTTTTGGCACAATAACATATCATTTCAGTATTTGTGAAAAGGAATATCAATTGTTCATTTTTAAAGTCCGTATACACCAAAAGTAATTTAATGATTGCTTAAATTGCATTATCTTACATATGTCTGTGCTTTTTTGTCGGTAAGATGTCGACAAGTATCAATTTCCTCAAAAGTGTCCGTATTTGTGGACTGGGGTTTTCCAAGCGTTTAAATGGTTGTTTGACATGCCTGACAGCTTCTTTGTAAAGCATACTTGTTTACATTCGTATTTTATGCATAAAAAGATAAAATTATATACTTTGCAATATGTCCAGAGCATTGCAGACGAACGTCCACCATTTCTGCAATTAAAGTAAAGGAACAGAGCAAATCACACCGACCAACTTATTTCTGCAATGTGGAAATGTAGATAAGTAATGCCGTCATAAAGATGTTATGGAATGATTAAACGTCAAATGGGTTCACAGAACTTTCAATTCCAAATTGCGGTTTGTGAAAAATAATATCACGTAAAATAAGGGATTCGGCTCGTATATTTTATCATCGCGTGGCTTCGTACGATTTGCAGTTGACAACTTCCGACTGTAATCTCTAAAGAAGATCGTGAATGGAGGCAGCATGAAACGTTAAGTAATTTGTCCTTAAAGAAAAGTGTCATTTACAAGACTGACATGAGTTCAGACCGGAAATAAATTCCTAGTTTCTTGATTAACACGTTCCAGCATTATAAAAAGCTTCGTTCTCTTAACACTGAATACTTGTATAGCCAGTTACGCTCCAAACACGCTCAGGATGTTGTTGCCCATTGATAATTCAGCAAAACACTTTTACAATCGTACACGCATATAAAGTTCACCTGAACAAAAGGCATTTGTATAATTGTAGAGCTTAAGAATATTAAACGTTTCCGTGTAGCTTAAAGTGCTACCAATTTAAAAACTATAATGTTGCACAATTTTAATTCAATATCGAGATAAAAAAAAAACGATTATTTGATTTGCTTAGCTATTATGGTACAACGTTCGGAAACACATTCAAATACCCTATATTGAAAAATATAGACAAGCGAAGGACAACGCGAGATTTATTTTGTACCTGCATATATGTATAAGCTATTTCATTTCCAGTGTATTCAATAATATTGGAAGTAAGCCATTTATTAATCTTGAAAAATGCAGAAACAAAAACAGTCATTTTCAAACGTCAGCCCACTCTGTTCTCCGTCTTTGAACTTCTTATCCGTTGATCCTGAGGATTTTAAAAATATTCAGTTTTATTACAATGTAAACTATAGTTGTGTATACCTATACAATTCGAATTTCATTGCGTATTTTTGTTACGTTTTGTATGCCTTTGATGAAAACGTTTTTTAAACGTATCCATTATCTTCAACAGTTTCGCTTCTCGACTAACCTGACTGAGCTGTCACTGTGCATAGTAAGTAAACACCATTCTCATTTTACGTCAACTCTTGTGCTTATCATTTGCAAAACTCTCTAACGTCAACAATGAACCAAATACATAATGTGTGAATCATTTAATTAATTCAAATTTACCCAATTATATAAAACCAGAGAAGATATGCACCGATATTGACATATTATATTACACATTAATTTGATGATACATGTTCGATAATAGTTTTCCTACGTCTCACGTGAAAATATGATATTTTGCAATACAAACGACTTAAATCAAACTTCGATTGTATTTATTATAAATAATGGAGATGAAACAAGCATTGCTTTGTGGGGGAATAATTTACAGAGTAAGTTAAACGGCGCATGTTTGAATGTACACACGATTGCAAGAAAACAGGAGAATTAGTCGTCGATATCAGACGTATATTAGTTAGTGCCATCAAACAAATGCAACATTTTCAGTAGGATAAATATGGTGCCCTTCACATTTACTTGATGCGTGTATTCCAGTAAAATTTCCCCATATGTTCCAACTGTTTCTTATTTCAGTCTTCAGAGGAAGTAAGCAGTAGAGATGTTTTCTTTGGATGAAACATATTTGCTATCTTTCGTACACCTTGTTTGTTTGACATTCTACTGTTGATACATCGCTTACTTGATAGGTTGATATCTTGTATAGATATATCTGTTTTCTTTACTTATAACTGAAAACCATAAGCCCTAATCGTTTTAATATAGTTCCGATTCTAACGACATCAGTACACTAATATTATTTGTGTATTATTCGATCCACGCGACATTGGAAGGAATGTTCATATTTTTGTCTGCCAAGGTACATTTGATTGCGATCGTTTTAGACGCGCGTTCGGTTTGTGATTTATTATGGGGCGAGTGTGAGGTTCGGCTAGCCATCAAACCGATTAATATCCCATGCTTTGGGAGATAGAGAACTATTGTATCATTATAATTTCAAAGTCTTCTTCTGGTCAGTCATAACGGCAGCTGTCTACTTATTAGTTGCATTATCGGTAAACACAAATCGGGTTATTGTGATTTAGAGCTGCATTTTGCTAGGCTTAGATATTGTGTCATCGAACAACCATTATGTCAAGTGGTATGATAAAATGAGCATGCACATCGTCATAACCACTTTACACCTATGTGTTTGTTTTAATGCATATTTAGATAATTTTCATGGTTCAAACGTTACAAAATGTTACAAGAACATATTTATGTACAACACATTTAATGAGATTGTGTAATTACTAAAACTGCTACATATGGCGGGTAGAATAAAAATGTTTTGTTATCTAGAAGATTCATATATATTTTGGTATTAATTTATAATTTATCTCTCTGCTTATGCTTAACACATATCTGATAATGATTAGTATTTACTGTAATGCATAATGCATTCCTCAATAACATGTGGAATAATGCATGATAATATTCTCGATTACCTGGTCCATGAACACAGTGAGCATTTATGACCACAAGTTCTCTATAAATCACAAATATTGCCTCAACATCGTTACCAGGAGCAGGAAATCAGCTGTCTGCATTGGTCGGAGATAAATGTAGTCTAAAATGAGAATCAGAGGGTCGATGACATTACACCATCCTTGCAAAACAGCAATTACACCGAATTCGCATTGTGTTCCATTTGATTATCTTTTTTTAATAATAAGAACATAGCAAATAAAACCGACACATAATTGTTTTCATGCAATGTGGAAATGTAGTAACTTCATGTCTTTAAAGATTTTATGGAGTAAATAAACGTCGAATAAGAGAACAGCGTACTCTATTTCGAAGTTCTGTTGCGGAAAATAATGTCGCGGAATAGTACGTGATTCCGTACAACGTTGTTTGTCTAAATCCACCATGTCTGTTAACAACTTGAATACACGTACATGTTAAAAATAGAACATCAAGTGCGTGGAGCTCGTATATTTATGGCTGTGTACGTTTTGCACCTGACAACTTCCTACTGTGATCTCTAAAGTAGATCGCGACTCGAGTCAGCAATCATGCTTCGTTAGATAATTCTTTCCGTAAAGAAATAAATCATTTATAAGGCTGACATAGCTTAAGCCGAAAATACAACATCCCTGCGGTTCCTGATAAAAACGTTCCCGCGTTTTGAAAATCCGCGAACTCTTAACGTTGTGTACTTTTATAGCCAGTTCAGAATCAAACACGTTAAGAGTTTTATTGCCGGTTGAGAATGCAGCCAAACATGAGTACGGTGGTACATACATTAAAACTAAGGAATTAAACTTTTTTGATAAATGGAATATTTGGTGAACAAATACATAAATTTTGTGATTTTTCTTGTAGTTTGAAAGTATGATTAGACTTGTGTTAGCATGAAAAAGTTGTTAACACATCGAATTGTGTAAACTTAATTAAATAGAAAGAACTATTTATTCTTTAAAATCAATACACCAACGTTACTCAAAAGATAATAATCTTCATTACTTATAGTGAGAAGTCAATTACAATTATAATCAGTTATTGATATGCAATCCTCAATAAACAACCCATACATATTCAGTAAATATGTAAAGGAGAATTTTAAAACTATACAAAAAACCTAACTACTAATCATTAAGTATTTATCGGATTTACAACGTTATGTTCTCATGTGGCTGTTTTTTCATCGTTTGCCCTACGCCATAACGTAAATTTAAATGCAAATTCTTGACATTAGGGACAAATGTCTCATTAATGCCGGTTAATCAGTTTATGCTACTTGCTATGTGAAACATGGAAAATAATCCATCAATATGTTAACTGAGATTTAAGACAAACATAAAATAAAGCATTATTCCTAAACAATATTGTAAAACTCTATTTAATGTCATTATATGTTGCTTGTAAGTGTTGGTATCTGGGACACATACATTTTTGTGTAAAACTGTTGCGCACAATAATAATAAATAACGATATTATATCAATAACACATATGCAAAGTGAAACTGAACAAAAGACATTTGTATGATTGTAGTTTAAGAATAGTTAACCTTTCCGTGTAGCTACAAGTACTTCATATTAAAAGAACTATAATGTTGCATCATTTAATTTAGTATCGAGGTAAAAATAACTAATTGAATTTCTACTCCAATATTGAACAACTTTTGGAAACACAATACCTTAAATTGAAACAATATGGGCAAGCGAACAAAAAAATATATACAAAATGAGGATGATCAGGGATCCTTTGGATTTCCTTAAAGCATATATAACTTTATAATCATATCTTATATTGATTAAAATACGAATGCATGCAACGAAGTTCTTAAAATTGGTTACATTTTATATAACATGGCTGACTGGACCGCGGTGAACAGCTTTGGACGGTCGTTAAAAGAACCAAACACATGTGGCCACTGCCAGACTCAAATGCTTCATGTCTCTCAGAACATACTAAACACTCGTCGTACTAAGACATTTAATGTAAACATTAATGTATTTAAATAACCATTCCAAAAGGGCCTTTTTTTCGAAACATGCAGAGTATTTAAAAGAAAACAATACATTAAAACATAGTAATACTTCACAATTATAAATGAGTATATTATGGTCGTCACATGGCCAAATTTCTGGCAGAGACATACAACACAATTCACTTAAATGGGCGATGTTCACTTGGGCAAACATATATCTTCTTGGTAATAAAAAAACGTTTTAAATAATATGCATTGTAGTTCAAATATTTGCCTTATAAATAAAACATCGGTTTTTACCGAACACTCGTCTGACTGAATATAGAAAACATTTTAATAATGGAGGGAAGTGAAACATGATAATTTCTTATTGCTTTCCTATATACTTTGAAATTGACACCAACACATATCATTTAAAATTCAATTTAAAACATAAAATGCATGATGCACCCATCCATTGGTGCTTATTATCAAACTAACAGCATCCCTGAAGTCAGGACTTCCGGTTTGCGCGTATGCGACCTGATTTTGACTCAGCAGATTCTGCACATTGTAAACAGGACAAAAATAATAAGAGAGTTATTTGGCCATACGATAAGGAGAAGTAATGTTGCAAATAATTCATGAAGCTTCGGGCATAATATTCATCTCTAATGAATCTTACCAAGCCGCTACTGTTGTAAAAACATAAATTAATATCTTTAATTCTAGAAACTAATCAGATTCTGTCATCAGATTCATTTGCCTACACATGTGAAAACCTTGCCTCTGGGATGGACCAAAAATATAGAGACTTTTTATATTGCGTACACTCATATGTTCGTGAATTGGCATTTACCGTCCCATTACTGTCAGTTTGTTCATAAATGTAACAGTACTATTTGTTACCATTTGCTACCGATAATAATATAATAAAATATATAATATTTTAATCCTTTATTAACGTCCTCATACAAATTACTTGTCAAACTCATATGCTTTAAAGATGTCCACAAAGATCAAGCACACGCAGCAATGTATTATATCGTTAATTTTGGATTTGACATTTTAAACGGATAACCTATTTTCACAAACAAAATGTGAAGTTGGCAAACCTTAAGCAAAGGAAAGAATCGAGTTTAAAAATGCCACAGAAAAACCTGGAATTGTGAAATGTTATGAAATGGTTTAACGTTACTGTTATGCAAAGTTGCGACTAAGGCGGATTTCGATAATAAAAAATATACCCCCTTCATATATCCATTTTACATGTTCGTGCGCGTCATAATAGAGTTGTAATAATGAATGAAGTGCACTAACTTAATGCAAACTTAAAATGCAACGGAATAACATGAACAAGGAACATACGATTAATAAATTGCATTTGAAGGACATGGTTATCTGCTAATTTATTAGAAGAATAACATTTCAAATGTTAAAATGCAATTTCAGAATTGCACCAGTTTAATGTAAAAAAAAAACAACAACACGCAATTCATACTAATATCAATTATACATAAATAAGCAGTGCGTCGTGCACGCAATAATGTAATCACTTAATAAGTGGGGCACCTTATCATTGATTACATGTTTAAAGTGTACCAATTACAGGTACTTGCTCACAGTTTTTCGAATTTTCATTTTTTTTTCAGCGTGTTCTTAAACACAGAAAACGATGAAACATTTCGTATGCATTATTATAAAACAAGCGACAGAAAACAACAATGACTAAGAAATATATTAATGATATCGGTTCGCTTTTGGATAATCATGAATTCACATGTATCAAAATTAATCTCGGTTTTAGGATTTTCATCAACAATTTAGAAATACGTCTTTTTGTAAGATAGCATTTTAAATAAGATCTTAATATTTAATTCCAGTATTATCCAGAGAAAGCGCCCTAGCTTTTGCTTCAGCAGACACTGTGTTCGAATCCAGGGGAAGGCAACATCTTTCATTTTTTTCAAGCTCTTATTTAATACAGATTTAAATAGTATTTCATTTTTAGTAAGTAAATTGTTATATATTTGTCAACAATGCATTATTCTCGACATTGAAAATATATATAAATTAAATTGTTTAAACAGTGAGACAATCTACATCGACTTACATTGAATTGTTTTGATTAATTAGGTTTTAATAAATTTGGTCGAAGAAACATAAACATCAATTAATTCTGAACAATACTTAATGTACATATATAAAATATATACAAAGAATGTTAATGACAGTATAAGTTTACTGTATGAAGATAATAAAAAATAAATGCAGTACATTGTGAATTATGACGGGAGTACCAGTTGACAAAAACAGTAGGTTTTTATATGACGCAATCACAGTGGTCTAACCATGTCATACTAAAATTGCAATTAATGTCCTATAACACATTTCAAAGTAATAATGCGTGCCCAATTTAATGAACGTCGTATCATTTAGAGCAGTCGCTGTAATAATGTTTGCGTTTATCTCCCTTTGCGGTGCAAAGTACATTTTGTCAAGGCATTATAAGGTTATGACAGCGTGCGGCTGTGTGCAATAATCCAATAATGCAGCCGTTTTTGTGTGTGGGGGGGGCATAGCTGGAAGAAAGAAAAAACATCATAGATCCCTTATAACGGTCATATTAATTTTGTATAAAATGGCTATCAAGGTTGAAAGGAAGAAAAAATGGTCCCTAATGACATAATTTAATGCACTGTTTACATGACTATGTTTATTAAGACATACTCGCGTTATATTGTGCCGGTTTGGTCTACAATTAAGTACAAGCTTATTATGCAAACACATTTCATCGCAGCAAGGTGCCTTTCAGATCGTCTCAGGGACAATTGAACTGTCTATTTGAGTAAGTAATTCCATAATGTATAACTGCCTTGTTTTTGCAAAGATTGAAAATATATTGAGCATTGTATTTTTGAAAAATATAAAGAAAGCTGGCAACATAAAACATATGTAATACCATCGACTTTATTAAATAATCCTAAAAAAAACTGAAATCACATTTAATCAAACAGATTCAGGAATGTTGTTTATAATCAAACGTGTATTGTGCTGGTGTTCGCATTTTTCGGACGGACGAGTTCCTTATAAAACGGTATAAAATGACACCGAATGTAATTTTTATCGAGTGCACGATATGTAACATTGGGATTTTTTGCGTATATTTATCGCCCACACACGATGTTGATGCTGTGACGCCAAGCTTTTTTATCAAAGACAAGATGTAGTTGATTCTTATTTTAGTTAAATTTCATCGTGCTACAAAATGCTACACTTCTGTTGCGTTTATTTGCATCTAACCATTGTTTTCATAAATGGTTAATAAATATGTATTCTTATTTATTTCTATCTCATTTGATTTTTGAGTATATGTTATTAATGTTTATTTTAACTGAAATGTTTTTTTCAATAACTTAGTGAGATTTAGTGCTAATTTTAACCGGTTTAACACCACGTGATTTGCATTGACCATCTCAAGATGGTGACCCTAGTTTTATACATTGGTGTGTTGTGTTTATGTTTGGTTTGTATATTTGTCATGTTTCGTTTAGTTTTTACTCTACTGCTGAAGATACAAGTGAAGTTTCAATTTATTTATATTTGTTAGTTTTGTTACAGTGGTAAGTACGAGATAAGAAACAATCCCATTCCAGAGACATTTCATGGTCTTTTAATGTACACTGTTAAGCAACTAATATACGTCTCCTCGCTTTCACTTCTTATGCACAAGACTAAGTAAGAAATGTTTGAGTGGTGGAACGAATCTGCGACCCCTGAGTTTTGCGCCAGATTGTTACCACTATACTACGCATCCGCCAGTCATCGAGCGTCTTTTTATCACGTGCTTTAAATGGCGTCTTTTAAGAAATATCTTGCCCTCAGCTGGTTTATTTACCATTTCCCAACAAAAGTCATGTCCTTGAATCATGCGGCAAAAATTAAGTACCTTGTGAAATTGTCTTGTTTTTATTTGTCTCAAGATAAAATCACTTAACTCTCCATGTTTGTAAATATTGGTTTACTTATTCAAAACATGTGCATCTATCCTATTGCATTTAGACTAAATCCGCGTATAGAAATGTGTCCTCTGATTGTATTAATTTTACAACCTTCGCAACAATAGTGTGTGATTCTATGATATAAATTATGTTTGTTCAATACAATCACAAGTACAAAAAAAATGACAAACATGACGAATGGCAGATACCATGAGCTATTTTATGATGAACCACTAATTTATCGAAGGACTGCTAAGACATTCATTGCACAAGGTATTTAACACTTAAAACTATTCAGTCTCAATACAATTTAAATCAAAAACACATTTAAATAATATTTTAATGAATGACAGCTTAATTTTCTCCAGTTAGGACACCGGCTTTTATTATTGGAATATGTATTGTTGCCAAAGAATAAATCGAATGTAAGTGAAATATACATATTATATTTATTAATATAACATGTCCTAATTACTTTTATTTTTCCGTTTCATTAAAAATGGATATAGTCCATTTAAGGAGTATTCTAAATCAACGCATTAATATTGTCCTTAGAAATATTAAACGGACTGAAGTGGTTGTGATTTAAAGGACATTCAAAACTCCTCGAAATAACAGCTCAAGAAATAGTTAATTGGTCAGTACAAAGCGAAAAGCGGAACTAATGAAAGCTGATATAACACGATCAGAAGGGATATCATTAAGGAAGACATGTGGGAAGACATGTCAAGTCACCATTTGACATTCAAAAACGGCAGACTGAGCTGAGTTTATTTGAATTGTGTCTAGATGGCTGATCAGAATTGATTGGTTGTTCAAGAACTAAGTCAGGTTTATTTCGTTTATAGACAGGAGAATTGAAAAAATATATCATATATAAGGATATTAAAAGAACAAACATTTTCACGCAAAACACTACGCTTGATATTGTTCACTTTAAATATGCTAGTGGCTGTCTAAATTATAGAAGCAGCCTCATTTAAATGTATTATTTAAATTAACATTTTACAAATAAAGGTCAACGGTAGAAAACACAGATCCTAAAGGTTTCGTTATATGTTCTATTCCATCGATCGGTCCCCTTTTTGGATCACGTCTAGAGCGAGATTTATATTGCGCATGCTCATGTCGTGTTAAGGTTTCTGCTTACACAGGCTTTCTGGCATAGGTATGTGCTATTAATACTAGTAAACCAGCAAACCACGGAAACGTGTTAGTTCATGAACTGACCGTCGTTATATGACTGAAAAACTGCTGAAAACGGCAACAATCCAACTAAATAGACACACACATACGTACGACACTGGTACACTAAAATTATGTGTGTCATCTCAAGCATCACGTTCGTTTTGGAAGTTATATTGTGATTTTTTGGCTCCAAAGGAACATTTGATTGATACCCTATTTGACGCGCGTGTGGTGTGTGGTTAGTTTTGGGGTAAGTGTGAGGTTCGGCTAGCCCTCAATGCTCAATGCCCAAAAACCAGCTGATGCTTCGTTGACCGTATCACGACGGTGATCACAGTTTTAATCATTTCATGTATATTTTGGTGTTCTGTTATAAAAGTTATATGAGATGTCAATGGTCAAAATCTGCAGTTGGCATTTTGTGCATTGACCGAGTGATTTATATAATAATGTCATAACCAGTAATCATGTATATGTTGTTATGCATCTTAATATATTTTTGTGGTTAAAATGTTACATAAAAGTTAGCAACACAATTAAACTGCTACATATGGCTTGTATAAAAATAATTATACTTTTTATTGCAGATTGATGTATATTTCATAGATGTTTTATATAAGTATAATATACATTTGTACCCCAACTGCAGATTTTGACCATTGACATCTCATATCACTTTTATAACAGAACACCAAAATATACATGAAAGGCTTAAAGCTGTGATCACAAATCAGCTGTGTCTGTTTAGCGTTATCATTTGATGTTGCTGATAAGCCTCCACTTGAGAGAAAAAGATGCAAGATATAAAGATTTTATTTATTATTGGCAAGAATATTCAGATCTTTGGTTGTAATTGTGAGAAGAGGTGTATGAAAATGTCTAAGAATGATAGGTAATTTGTTATTTAAGGGGTGTTGCTGCAGTTTTGCTGATTTTTTTCCATCTAATAAATTTTGCTCAAAATTTATATTTGAGTAATACATACTTATATTATATGAAAAACGTAATAAAAACATAGGGTCACCGACCTTGTTTTGATTTTATTCACCATTATATAACATGTACTTTTTCATTAAAACTAAAAAATCTCTAATTGCATATAAATGATTAATAATCTATGAAATTGGCAACATGTAGATATTATATAAGCTAGATACATCATATACCATTTAATTAAACCACAAACTACCAAAAACAATAGAGAACACAAGTTTAATTTTAAGAAATTTAATTTTTATGATTTTTATGTCACCCCAAAAAAACGTATTTTTTTTACTATTTTAGCCGCAAAAATGGAATTTAAAAAAGTTCTATCTAATAACTTTCTGCAAAACTGCTCAAATATGTTCATCTTCGTATTGTTATCATATAACATAAATAAAAAAGGGGGTCACCGCACTTTTAACAGAGATTTTGTTTTTTAACTATCCCTACCGTCTACGTCAAATTTCATAAAATATAGCAATTTGGCTAAACCCGAGTACCGGTACATAGATTGCTAGAAATATGCATACACCTTCGAAATTATTTATAATCTTAACTGGGATCTCAACAGCTTACCATTAAACAACAACAATAATACAATATTAAATCACAAACATTACACAATACGGTATCAAACTCGACATTAAATATCAATAACTTACAGGGACTTGTTCACAGATTTCGTTATGTTTTGAAGTTAGTGATAAATGCTTTAAATGTATATATGTAAACAACAGAACTAAAGAGCTAAAGTATAAAACAAGAATTTAATTGAAGAAAGTACAAAAAAAGGAAAAAAAAAGTTAGTCGAACCTGGGATCGAACCACTAACCTTTGTTTTATGAACCCACTCTGTAATATTTGATGATTCTGATAACAAAAATATTGGGTTGTGATAATAGCGAACCGGTGTTGCTATAAATTTATCCTCGGTTTAATAAACTGCCGCAACACCCCTTAATTACATAATGATAATTTCTTATAACAATTAGAATGAAAAAATGCGTAAATAATGCCTCTCTTTTTGAATAACTACATTTAATCACATAATTGGCATTTTTCCTTACTAAATTTTATGTTTTTTTCTGTGTCCTGTTAGCAGGACACTAGGACTATACGGGTGTTTGTTTTCTATATATTGAAAACTTTGGTTATTGAAAGTGTCATTGTTCCTTGCAGACGTTTTAACTTAAATTGAGTTGTTAGCAATGCTTGAAGATGACAATACCTTGCATAGAGCTGATATTCATATAAATCCACACCTGTTGATGATGTCACTGATGAGGACAGCGGGGAAGAAGATGGAAATGTTGAAATAAATAACCAGACTGGACGCCAACTGAATGCACAAGCTTCTGTGACAATTATAAGGCCAGATGGACGTAGTACGATTGGAGACAAAGAAGACCTGACAAGGGTTACTTATAATAATAATAATTGCGCCGCTGCCGCTGCTGATCATGATGATAAAAATTAAATTGTATAATAAGAAACAATTTAGAAGTAATGATAATTATTATTTCGATAAGACAGTAAGAATAAATTATTATTTTACCATGTCTCTTTATAGTTATAAATTACTGTTGCCATATAAAAGATAAATGTTCGATGTATATACTTTTACATAATTATTAAATAGAACAATCTGTACTCTTTTGTAGACTGAGTCATCAAAACACTCGTAAGGTTCCGACACAGATTCACACGCGGTTCCAGACAATATTCCGCTTGCTTGACCATCGAGGGCAAAACGTCCAACAATACGAGTTGCGCTAAAAAAAACCGCAGCGCGCACAGAGGGCAAAACGCCCTATTCCAACAAAACGGACATGGAAACAGAAGAAAGATATACCTCAACAACAGTCAGATCGATTTGTATGACGTGATCAGGTTCCTTACACTGAAAGGCTTCCACAAACTCCCGATAGTATTGTTCAACTTTTCTTTGACAAAGACGTAATAGATCTGATTGTTGAGCATAGCAAGACATATGCCGGGTTAAGAGGAAATCATAATTTTACGGTATCTCCAAATGAACTCAGAGTATTTATGGAAATACTACTGGTATCAACATATAGCACAGTGCCCAGCAGCCGAATGTTTTGGAGCAATGATACGGATCTTCGAAACGAGCAATCACATATGCTATGACATGAGACCGATTTGACCAAATCATGAAATACTTACATGTCTCCGACAACAGTTATTTAGATCAAGAGGACAAATTCAGCAAAGTAAGACCCCTCCTTGTTTACTCAACGAGCGTTTCCTTATATATTTTCGCCGCGAAAAAAAACTGTCCATTGACGAATTAATGATTCCTTACTTTGGAAGACATGGCGCTAAACAATGTATTCGAGAAAAGCCTATACGATTTTGCTGTAAAATGTGGGCTTTGACAACGCCTCTTGGATATGTTCTACAGTTCGAACCCTATCAAGGAGCACGAAATAGGCAAGCTCAAGATGATAATCGCCTCTGTATGGGTGGATCTGTTGTAATGGACTTGCTTTCAGAATTAACAAAGGACAATGGTTACCACTTGACGTTTTATAATTTGTTTACGTCTCTTCGGCTTGTGGATAAATTATGAAGCCTTGGTATTGCATGCACAGGGACCATTCTATCTAATCGGATAGAAGATTGCCCTGCTCGTGCAATAAATGAGATGCAAACAACATCAAGAGTGACATATGATTATGCATACGACAAAAGTAATTGATTGATAGTAATTCGATGGAACAACAACAACATTGTCAATGTTGTTTCCAATCAACACGGAGTTGCTCCAGTTCAGACAGCCTCGAGATGGTCCAGGGAAGAAAGGCAAAGGATTCGGATAAACCAACTTTTTGCAATTACCCACTATAACAGGACCATGGGAGGAGTCGACCGCATGGACCAGAACGTAGGGATGTACCGGGTTGAAATCTGATCGAAGAAATGGTGGTGGCCAATATTTGCGTACTGTCTAGTTTTAGCGGTTCAGCAAACTTGGCACTTGTACAGAGCAACACCAGCTGGACGAGAATAACCACTAGACCAGCTTGGAATCCGTAGAGCTATTGTCAAGGTGTTCCTTGCATGTGGACAGCAACGGGCAAATAGAGGTAGCCCTAAAAGCCGCAGTACTGCAATTCACAGACAGGTTCTCGACACATTGCGGTTGGATAGAAAGGATCACTATGCTACCCAATCAAAGCAACGACTCTGTGCTCTCTGTTCGAAACACTGCAACAAATCTTGTACCAAGCGTAATTTCGGGCTCCATCGCAAATGCTTTATAGTCTATCAGCCAGGTGGGTTGGGGTGTACCACTCAGGGGGGCAAAACAACACCTATCTTACTTGATTGTAAACTCGATATAAAGAAACAAAATGTGTGATAACAATCTCAGTTGGGCAGCTATAAGTTATTATTGAGCTGTTTCTATGGCAACCGTCAGGCTTTGACTAAATAGCTAGTTTAGCTTGTACAATTCTCAAATATTTCTTCAAAATTGGTTCTAAAAAAAATGGTGTTAAAATGAAGATTATGATTATTACCAACTATGATCTGCAGTTAAATATGCAAATTAGTACATTTGCATATCTATGAATATTAATGAGATTGCAAGAAAAGTTCCTAAAAACTAGCGAACCTCCAAAATAGTAGGGTCAATACACACTTTGACCCCCAAAACATTGCTTCAAAAGGTATTGTTACTGATCCTGGAAGGGTAGAAGGTCCTTAAAAACATATCAAAAGTTTACCACAATCGGACTTCACAAAAGTTTTTTTTTAAAGATGGCCTCCAAGATGGCCGCCAAGACCTATTAATGATCATAACTATGTAGCTATCCAATCAAATTTGATGAATTTGGTGTGTATACATAGGTTTCAAGGGGCAAAGAACACATAATGATCATCAGAAACTGTTTAAGTTTAATATAGTACACACAAATCCAACATGGCGTCGAAAATGGCCGCCAAGATGGCCGCCAAAACCTATTTATGATCATAACTATGTAACTATCAACTTAAATTTGATGAATTTGGTGTCTATACCCAGGTTTCAGGGGGCAAAGAACACATTAATATCATCAGACAAAGTGTAAGTTAATTATGTTACACAGAAATCCAACATGGCGTCCAAAATGGCCGCCAAGATGGCCGCAAAGATGGTCGCCAAAACCTATTAATGATCATAACTATGTTACTATCCACTCCAATTTGACGATTTTTG
>VMBQ01000016.1:62792-105304 GCA_007657795.1 Dreissena rostriformis | reverse complement strand
AAGATCCCTGTGCTTTAAACAGGAATGTTTTTACAAAAGAACAGAGCAAATCACACCGACCAAATTATTTATTCGTGCAATGAGGAAATGTAGACAAATAATGTCTTTATAAAGATATTATGGAATAAATAAACGTCAAATAGGGTAATAGCATTTTCTATGCAAAGAGTTCATATATTTTATCATCGCGTGGGTTCGTGCGATTTGCAGCTGACAACTTCCGACTGTAATCTCTCAAGTAGATCGTGACTGGAATCAGCAAGCTTCGTTAGTTAGACAATTCTGTCCTTAAAGAAAAGGGTCATTACGAAGACTGACATTAGTTCAGACCGGAAATACAACATTTCCGAGGTTCCTGATTAAAACGTTCAAGCGTTATAAAAAGCCTCGTACTCTTAACACTGTATGCTTTTATAGCCAGTTCAACACCAAACACGTTCATGATTTTATTGACGATTGAGAATGCAGCCAAACAATTTTAGAATCGTACACAAATTAAAGCTCAGAAAATAAAATAATTACATAAATGAAATAGTTTGATTAAGACATACATTAATAAAGTATTTGCACTTGTAGTTTGAAACAATCATAAAAATTGTGTTATGATAAAACAAGTTGTACAAACATCAAATTGTGTAAACATTATTCAATTTAAAAAATACAAATTCTTAAAAAATCAAAAAACAAATGTTACCTAAATAAAATATTCTTCATTAAGAGTGAGAAGTCATTTAAAATTATAATCAGTTATCAAAAAACAATCCTAAATGAACAGCTCATACTTATGCATTATATATGTCAATGAGAATTAAACAAAAAATAACAAAACAAATCAATTCAAATCATTTTGCACTAATTGGATTTTAAATATTATGTTCTCAGTTGGATGTTTGTATCGTGTGTTCAATGCAATAACGAAATTTTCAAATGCAAATTCTTGGCATTACTCAATTCATGGAACACTGTCTCATGGATGCCGGTGAATGAGTTAATTCAACTGACTATGTGAAACATTGAACATAATCCATCAATATGTTTAATGAGAATTTAAGAAAAACTTAAAAATAAAGCATTATACCATAGAATTTTAACTAATCCAATTAATGTTATTTAATGTTACTTGAAAGGTTTGGTAACTGAGACACATAAATCATTGTGAAGATAACGTTTTGCTAAATAACGCATGCATCTCTTCATATTGCTTAGGCTTGGACATGAAACCACACAAAATTATCAATGACGATATCGTATAAATAATACATATGCCTAGTTGGCCAGAACAAAAGACACTATGTATAAACAATATTTAAACATATTTTTAATAATCATTGCGAAAGGGTCATTTCAATTTTATTTCGAAACATTCAGGTAAATTAAAAGAAAGCAATACCTTTAAACATAGCTATACTTCACAAATATAAATGTGTATAATCTCGTCGCCAAATGGCCACATTTCTGGCAGCGATTCACAACACAATTCACTTAAATTGGCAATGTTATATTGTTCGCATGTGCAAAAACATATCCTTTTTTATGAAGTTTACAAACTGAATCTACAATATGACCAATCTACTTTCAAATATGCCACCATAATAATAAGAAAGATAAACTTTTTTAAGACAACATTTAAACATAATATGCGTTACAATTCCGTTATTTACCTAATTAACAAAAAAATAATTAACATAAATTAATTAACATAAAAAATATTAACATAAAAGGCATCATGCTACCATCCATTGATGCTTATAATCAAACGGACAGCAACCCTGCAGTCAGTACCTCCGATTTTCGCGTATGTGACCTGTATTTTTGACCCAGCCAGTTCTGCACATTGTATACAATGTCTTGGAGGGGAAAACTCAACTTCATTTAGTAATATGATAACTATTAGTAACGTGGCAATAATTACTGAAGCTTCGGGAATGATAATCATCTTCCATGCATCTTACCATGCCGCTACTTTTGTTACAAAGAAAAGGTATATGTTTCAGTCTAGAAACTCGTCAGATATGTGTAATCAGATTATTTTGTCTAGAAAATTGAAAACATGCCTCTGGGATCGTCCAAGAAATATAACGAATATGTTTAACGCCAACACGTATATGTTCGTGAATTTGCATTCCACCTCTAGTGTCAGTTTTTCATGAATGTTACAGTAACATTTGCTAACGATCATAATGGAATCCAAATATTATCCGTTATTAACATACTCATAAAAATCTTATCAAACCCATATGCTTTTAACTTTTCAATAAATATCAAGTACCTGCAAATTAATCTGCAATTTAGCCAATCATTTATTTTGGATTTGACATTTTAAACGGATAACCTTCTTTACACAAAGAAAATGAAAGTCGGCAATCCTTGTGGAAAACCTGCATCTGAATGGTTTAACGTTACTGTCATGCAAAGTTGGGACTTTGGCGGATTGCGATAAAAGAAAATCCATTCATAGCTCCATTTTCATGTTGGTGCTTATCATAATTGAGTTGTATTTTCCTTGTTCACCTAGTCCCCTGCATTTACAGTTTGTTTTAAGTAAGAGAACTTTATTTTATTGAACAGAATTGAGATGTTTAATACAAATATAAATTTAAACCATAATCCCTTATCGTTTTAATATAGTCCCGATACTTACTACACTAGTACACTAAATTTATGTGTGTAGTATTCGATCCACGCGACATTAGAAGCAATGTTTATATGTTCTGTNTTGCCCTAATTCTTCATTTCATTTAAGGTGCTGCAAAATCTTAAACATGAATCAAAACTGAAATAGAATTTTGCAGGCAGAAAGTATCCTTAATGGCCTTTAAATTAATGCGTAAAATTCTAACTTACAAACTAAGTTATAGTATGTGGCCGCGATTAATGTTCAACCTCGATTTGGAAAGAGACGGAAGTCAACAAAGTCGTATATACATGTCAGCTAAACATACGGAAATGTTTGACAAAGAGTAGCTCCGATTACGACTCAATCATTGCGTTTTAAAGAACAGGCCTTGAAGATGCTGTGTGCAAAATATCATCTAAAAAATATCAACTATTTATCGCGATACGAAATCTTAAACATCAAAGTGATCCGCTATGGGTAATGATCCGGTAATGGTTAATTGACTGTACTCAAGAACAGAGAAAATAAAAGCGACCAAATAATTGTTTCCATGCAATGTTGGAAATGTATATACTTAATGTCTTTAACGATATCATGGATTGAATAAACGTCAAATAAGAGAACAGCATACACTTTTTCAAAGTTAGGGATGTGGAATAATACATGATTTTCTTCGATAGTGTTTGTCAAAATCTATCGTGTCTTTTTACAACATAAATGTGAATACATGTTCCAAAAAATAGAACATAGAGTGCAAAGAGCTCGTATATTTTATCATAGCGTGGCTTCGTACGATTTGCAGCTGACAACTTCCGACTGTAATCTCTAAAGTAGATCGTGACTGGAGTCAGCCAGCTTTGTTAGATAATTCTGTACTTTCAGGAAAAATGGTCATTTATAAGACTAGCATGAGTTCAGACCGGAAATACGACATTCCTAGGTTCCTGGTTTAAACGTTCCAGTGCAAATGCCTCGTACCCTTAAAGTGACAGTCCGCGGAAAAGATCGTTTTTTTGCATAGAAATCGTATAGCGAGAAATAAAATTTACATAAATTCATTTAAATATGTTTTTTATCGAGGTTGACATCGAAAACCTGGTCAAAATCGGGTTAGAATCGATAAAATAATATATATATGATCATAAATACATGCAATAGGCTAAAATCATTGCAGCGTCGCGAGTTATGCAAATTGTATCTATATTTAGCTTTCGCTAAACATTATTAGCATATGGGAGGTTAATACATAGATTAAACAAAGACGTAGCGTTGCAACTCAGTTTTCGTCTGTAACAGATGTATTTGCATTTGTTCTTACCTTCTCTCCGCTAAATTCGCCCGTATCCGCATTTTTTATTTATTTTTTTCGTTTCAATTAACGTGTCGAATCATGAATATTAATTAGGTAGTTATCGTACATAACCGTTCTCGACTCCAAATTAAAAATCCCTATATTGTTTGTTTTCAACCAATTTCAACCGGATTTTCAGTCATATCCTCAATAAAAACCCGTGGAGAGATGGTAAGAATAACGATCTATTCCGCGAACTGTCACTTTAACGCTTTATACGTGTATAGCCAGTTCAGAACCAAACACGTTTAGAGTTGTATTGTCGATTGATAATGCAGCCAAACAATTTAACAATCGTACACAAATTAAAGCTAAGGAAATAAAATATTTACATTAGTGAGATATTTTGATTAACACATACATAACTAAAGTATTTGCTCTTGTAGTTTGAAACTATCACAAACATTGTTTTGAGATAAAACAATTTGTCTATAAATCGAATTGTGTAAACGTATTTTTTTGTTAATGTATTTTAATACTAGAAATAAAATAATCTTCCTTACTTATAGTGATCAGTCATTTAATTTATAATAAGTTACTAAAATGCAATCATATATAAACAGCTCGAACCTATACAGTTAATATGTTATCCATAGGCTTATTATCAAACAAACAGAAACCCTGCAGTCAGGACTTCCGATTTGCGCGTATGTGACCTGTATTTTTTATCATTCAGATACTGCAGAATATATACAATGTTTTGAAGACAAGATATAATAAGAAGGTTATTTAGCAATACTATAAGGAGACGTAATGTGGCAATAATTCATAAAGCTTTGGGCATTGCAATCATCAATAATGTATCGTACCAAGCCGCTACGTTTGTCACAACGTTAAAGTATATTTTTTATTCTAGAAACTCATCAGATTCTGACATCAGATTATTGTGTCTACACAATTGCAGACAAGTCTCTGGGATCGACCAAACAAAATATAGAGAATATTTATAGTGCGTACACTCATATTTTCTTGACTTGGCATTCAACCATTACTGTCAGTTGCTCATAAATGCAACAGTACCATTCGCTACTAATAATAATGGAAAAGAAGGTATAATATTTAATATCATAACACAATCCGTTACTAACATACTCATACAAATTACGTGTCAAACCCATATGATATTAACTTTTGCACAAATATCAAGCACATGCAAATAAACTGCAATTTATTATAGCATTAATTTTGGATTTGACATTAAAACGGATAATATATTTGCACACAAACAATGTAAAGTCGACAATCCTTTCGTAATAGCTTGAATCGAGTTTTAAATGCTTCATGAAAACTTGGAATGGTGTAATGTTATGGAATGGTTTAATGTTACTGTTATGCAAAGTTGCGACTAAGGGGGATTTCGATACAAATATACCGCATTCGTATATCCATTTGACATGTACGTGCGCATTATAATGGAGTTGTATTAAAAATATCAATTCAGTTTAACAAATACACTGCTATTAGTACTGTAAACAAACTTAAAATGCAAGGGAAAATTAACAAGGAACGGACGATTAAAATTGTATTAATGAAACCTTAATTTCATTTTAATGACATCATAATCTGATCATTTATTAGAAATATAACATTTTAAATGTAACAATGCAATTTTAGAATTGCACCAGTTAAAAATTACAAATAAACAAATAAGCAGTGAGTCTTGCATGCAATAATTAAAAAATACTTAATGCGTGGGGCTTAGTTTCCTTGATTACATTTTTAAAGCGTACACATTACAGGGACTTGCTCACAGTTTGTTGAATTTTAATATGTTTAACGTGTTTATGATTCAATACAGCAAAGGATGACACATGTAGTATGCATTACGCTCAAACAAGAGAAACAAAACACCCCTGACTTAGAAAGATATTAATGATATCGGTTCGCCTTTGGATAATCATCAATTCACATGTTTAAAATAAACTCGATTGTAACGATTTGTAGCAACCATGTAGAAATACGTCTATTATATTACGTCTTTTTTTTAGAAAGCATGTTAAATAAAAGGTTAATTTTTAATGCCAGTATTAACCAGAGAAAGCGCCCTAGATTTTGCTTCACAAGATCCTGTGTTCGAATCCAGGGGAAGGCACACTGTTTATTTCACATTTGTCTAGCACTTATAACAATTTAACACAGATTGAAATATTGTTAATTTTTAAGTTAGTAAACTTTTTATATATTTTTCAATAATTCAGTATTTTCGACATTTAAAAGCATTGTTGTATGTGTGTGTTAAATTGTTCAAAAAGCGCGACAATCGACATCGACTTGCATTTAATTGTTTTGATTAATTAGGTTACGATAAATACGTTCTTACAAAACATAAACTAAAATTAATAATAAACAATACAAACTCTAAATACATTAAAATATATACAAAATATTTTAATGACAGACTGACAGTATAAGTTAATCGTTGCTGTATGAAGAATATCAAAACACAAATGCAGTATATTTTGAATAATGGCGGGCGCACCAGATGACAATAAAAGTAGGCTTTTATCTAACGCAATCATAGTGATCTAACCATGTCATACTTAAATTACCATTAATGTTCGATAAAACATTTAAAAGTAATAATGCGTGCGCAATTTAATGGACGTCGTATCATTTAGAGCAGTCTGTGTAATTATGTTTGCGTTTATCTCTCTTTTCGGTGCATATTTCATCTGTTCACGACATAATACGGTAACTTGAGAAATAAATGACACCGAGTGGCGGTGTGCAATAAGCCACTAATGCATGTGCCGTTTGTTTGAGGGTGGCAGAGCCAGAAAAACCCTCGTTTAGAAATTCCTAATAACGGTCATATTTTTTGTATTTAATAGTTATGAAACTATCAAGTTTGATAACATACTGGTCTCAAATGACATACTTTCATGTACTTTAATGGTTGTGTTAATTAAGACACACTCGCTTTACTATGTACCAGTTTGGTCTACAATTTATCAATCGAAAATAAGTAAAGCAAACCCATTTCGTCACAGTAAGATACCTTTCAGAGAGTCTCATGGACGATTAAACTGTCAATTTGTGTAAGATAATGCCATAATTTATAACTGGCTTGTTTTAGCAAATATTGGTCATATTGAGTATTGTATTGTTGTATCAATAGACAGATACAAAAAGGTGGCATCATAAAACATCTAAATGTGGTACCATTGACAAACATATAGAAGTTCAATTTAAAACCACCGTTTGTTTAACATGTTCAGGCATTTTATTAGAAATCGGACAATTATTGAGCTAACGTTCCCATATCCCGGGGCAAGTTCTTTAAAAAAAGGTTTGGGCGACCCTTTACGCTGCGACTAATACACGGAAATAGTATAGTCAACCACGTTTTATCAGTTGTGAGGAAATATGACGGAGAGGATTTGTGATTTTGTGATTGACCACTTATTCACCTTATAAAGAAGAAGAACTTTATCACTAAATACAATACTTCCTCATTTCAATAGAAATCAATACAAAATTTAATTTAACTTGAAACCGTATATTTTCCTAACGCTATCTTTTATTATTGTTATTTGATAATTGATGAGGACGTAACCAGTTAGTTAATATATTACGTTGCACTTATGTTATTTTATTGTACCGTTTCATAAGTATTGAATTAATATAATAATACGTCGAAGTTGTATTCTAATTCAAAACATTACAATTCTTCTAAAAATCAAAATCATTTGCTAATAGGTTGTTTGCAGTCAGCAATGACCGACCAATATTGGACAAACCAAAGTAGTAGTGATTTAAAGACCATTATAATCCATTCGAAAAGAAGGATCGCGAAAGAGTTATTCAAACAAAGCCAATAAAAAAGCGGAACCAGTAAGAGTTAGTACGACACGATAAGGATTAACGTGTGGTAAAACATTTTAAGTCACCATATATCTGTCGTAAATGGCAGTTACGCGTTTGAGACTGAGATTAATTCATTTAAAATGTTGCTAGTAGCAGACCAGCATTGGCCAGTTGTTCAATCACTTAGCCAAGTTTGTTGTATTTTATAAACAAAACAATTGTTACTTTGACTATGCATGATATTTTTCATAAATTTAAGTCGAATACATATTCCAATCATACACCAGTACCCCGCAGAAAAAAACAATTGTTTGATGCCCGATATCTGTTACAGAAATTGTGTCGTTTAAAAATATCTCAATGCAGCTTCATATGCGTGCTTTTCTAAATGATCAAAATAGAAGAAAGGAAACTGTGCTTATCATTCTATATTAAAGTCTTCTTCTCGTCAATTATATCGAATAACTGTCTGTCAATTAATACTTTTCTTAAACATTTATCCTGACAACGTTCCCTATTCAGTTAAGATAAATCGGAAGATGGTAATTTAGAGTTCCATTTTGTAACAGTAAAGTTCGAGTATTGTGACATCAAACAATACATGTTCAACTATTCTTTCGAGCTATATGATTAATAAAACATTCGTACCGTGGCAAAATTTGCTAGGTATTTGATCGTTTTTATGCGAGACATGTCTTCATTTTTTGTTTTTCATCAGACTGTTATTATAAATTTGCCTTTTTTTCTTGACGCAGAAGTCTTCGTGATATGTTTTTTTAAGGTTAGACGGTTTGCGAAAGATAGATAGATGGATAGATTTATTTCGGCATAGGAAGCACATACATAGTTCACAACATAACATAGAATAAAATAATAAGCAATTATTAAAAACTATATCATGTACAATAAACTATGACATGCTCACCAAACCAAGGATAACACAAAAAAGAGCAAGCCCTTATTTCCATTGTGGTCCTTATTATTGGTGGCATGACAAAAAGAGGCAGACCTTAAACATAACTATGTTGACCTTAAACATAACTATGTTCATAGTAAAATAATTATTTAATGAAATAAAAAATATATATCACCGTTCAAAAGAGATCAAACTAATTATCACAGTAGTGCTCAGAAAATATCACAGGAGCTGGAAACTAAGATCAATTGATAATGTTATCAATTATTGCAACACATAGATATTTTGACAGTTGTAATTTGATGATATGAGGTATCATGAATTATCTAAATTAAATATATTGCTAAAATGTATGTTATGAAGTATGAACTAATAATTATTAAAAATAAAAACCTAAGCCGAAGTTAATATCTGCTTATTAAAAAGTGAAAAGATACACATATATAAAAATTTAAATATTATTCATTAAATGACTTTTAATGGCAACCTTAAAGCCTTCTAACCTGTTGACCTCTGTGAGTGACTCAGGTAAAGAGTTCCAGAGTTTAATGCTATTAAAAGAAAAAGATTTGGAACCATGACATTTGACCTTGGGTAAACAATACCCACCCTTTTTACTAAGCCTAGTGCTGTAATTATGCATAGAATCTTGGGAAACAAAGTGTTCACTCATGTAATCTGGAGAAAGGCCATTTCTTATTTTGAAGACATGACATAACATTTTTTTATTAATTTATTTTATAAAGATGACTCTTTCGTGGCTAATTGATTACTTATACTTCCTGCTCGTTGGTGACTTTCTGAACTTTGCCTAAGACCAATTCATGAAATTTCGTATGATACCAACAAACAAACATCACTGTGAAAGTGTATAATCAAATTCTAATTAATGAGCTGTTAAATAAAAAGATAATAAAATAAGAGATTCGATAGATATAACCCCGTATTGCAAACTTAATTTGTATTAACATTCGCAAGTTACTATTCTGTTTATCTGAAAGCTACTTGCCGAAATACTAACAATCATTTGTTTGATTATTTAATGCAATTAATTATCCCCATTTTTATATTAAAAATATGATTTAATATGTTTAATGATATATTATATACTTTGGTCGAAGTATAAGTTTTTGTAGTGGTCAGCAAATGACTAATGAGCTACGCCATTCCTATGGCCCAACAACTGGTTGACCTTAATATATAAGCATGCATACCTCTATTATACAATTTGAATTCAAGTTGCCAGCTAGAATAAATGTATGAAAACAACTCTCTTTTTGCTCTGGACACATCTTTTATCGGTCCGTGAATGTTACAGTATTATTGGACAATAATGTATTTAATAAAATAGTTTGCATATGAATTTAAAGATGCATGCATGTATTTAATAAAATAGTTTGCATATGAATTTAAAGATGCATGCACAATAACATTTTACGTGATATGTATTGGGTGTAAACACCATGAAGAAATAACTACCCACGAAATGTATCCTTGACATTATGAGGACTTCATATGTCTGAAGAATTACTGGAGTGGCATTGACAAAGGGAAAGCAAAGGCATACATAAAAAGGAACCAAATTGGATGATGTAATTTCTACCATGAAGATCGTCCCCAGCGTGTATAGTATTTTGGAGGAACTTAATTGAAAGCAGGGCATTTAATACTACGATAGCGAGAGATAGCTGTTTTCATGCCCTAGTTGTCGACCGATATTGAAGGAACTAAAGTGGCTGTGATTTCAAGCACATTAAACTTTCCTCGAAGTGACTGCTCAGGAAAGAGTAAATTGGACAGTGATAAGCGAAAAGCGGAACTGATAAGTGCTGTAACGACACGATGTAAAGATATATCATTTGGTGAGTCCTGTGGGAATTCAAGTTATATAACATTATAAGGGTCTATAAAGTTAGCCATAAATATATTACAACCGTTCTGTTGGTTTCAAAAGGAAAGAAAAACAACCCAAATTTAATCTCAACCTCAAGGCATTTAATATATGCTGAATGGTTTTGATTTTTCAATTGTTAAACCTCTTTGAAATGGGTTGTTTGTTTTGCTGGTATATTATATATACTTCATTTCCTTTAGTAAACGANGCTCAGGAAAGAGTAAATTGGACAGTGATAAGCGAAAAGCGGAACTGATAAGTGCTGTAACGACACGATGTAAAGATATATCATTTGGTGAGTCCTGTGGGAATTCAAGTTATATAACATTATAAGGGTCTATAAAGTTAGCCATAAATATATTACAACCGTTCTGTTGGTTTCAAAAGAAAAGAAAAACAACTCAAATTTGATCTCAACCTCAAAGCATTTAATGTATGCTGAATGGTTTTGATTTTCAATTGTTAAACCTCTTTGAAATGTGTTGTTTGTTTTGCTGGTATATTATATATACTTCATTTCCTTTAGTAAACGAATGAATACTGAAATACACCTGCTGATATCTATCAGCTATTGCATTGAAAGTTTATTTATTATTTTGCAAACGTCAGATTCCGCTGTTCTCCGTCTTTGAACTTCTTATCGGTAGATCCGGAGAATTTTTCAAACATTCAGTTTTATTAGAATGTAAACTATAGGCAATTCAACTGTTATTGTGTATTTTTGTTAAGTCGTGTATGCCTTTGATGAAAACGTTTTATAAACTTATATATTATCGTCAACAGTTTTGCTTCTCGACTAACCTGTGTGAGCTGTCGTTGTTCATAGTGGGTAAACACCATTCTTATTTTACGTTTGCGCTAAGAATTTGAACATCTCTCTTATGTCAAACATTTACCAAGTACCAAATATGCGCATCATTTATTAAAATCAAATTCACTTAATGATTTAGAAACAGAGTAGTTTAAAACAGATATTGACGTATTAACAAGACGTTAATTTACATGTTCGAACATTGTTTTCTTACGTCTCTACGAAAACTGTTACAGCATATTTAAGACAAAACGTACAGTGTAGAGAAGATTGTAAGGCGACAATGTGTGTCATTGTGTCATGCGATTGACTTTATTATAAATAATGAAGATAACCCAAGCATTGCCTTGTGTGAGAATACTTGTACAGCGTATGTTGAACGGCGCATGTTTGAATGTACAAACGATTGCACGAAAAAGGAGAATCAGTCGTCTATATTATATTAAGGCATATATTATTTAGTGCCATCAAGCAAACATCACATTTTCAGTAAGATAAACATGGTGCACTTCACATTTACTTGACGCGTGAATTCCAGTAAGGTTTTGTCAATAGCTACCCATCTTAAAATGTTTCTTTTTTGATTCTTCAGAGGAAATAAGCAGTAGAACTTTTTTTTTCTTTGGATAAAACTTATTTACAATATTTCTTACACCTAGTTTGTTTTGCATTCTTCTATAGATACATCGATTACTTGATAGGTTCATATCGTATTTAGACCATTTGTTTCTTTACTAATAACTTAAAACTACAATCCATAATCGTTTTTATATCTTTCCGATACTTACGACACTAGTACACTAACATTAAGTGGGTAGTTTTCGATCCACGCGACATTGGAAATAATATTTATATTA
Source organism: Dreissena rostriformis (assembly GCA_007657795.1). NCBI lineage: Eukaryota > Metazoa > Mollusca > Bivalvia > Myida > Dreissenidae > Dreissena > Dreissena rostriformis. Next base: position 93,051 of record VMBQ01000016.1, on the reverse strand, counting down.
TCTGTCTGCTAGGTATAAGTGGTTTAGACACGCGTTCGGTTTGTTATTTATTCTGGGGTGACTGTGAGGTTCGGATAGCCTTCAAGTCAATAACTATTTTACCATTATAATTTCAAATACTTCTTCGGGTCAGTCTTAACGGCAGCTGTCTACGTATTATTAACATTATCAGTAAACACAAATCGGGTTATTGTGATTTAGAGCTGCATTATGCTACGCTAAGATATTGTGTTATCGAACAACCATTATGTCAAGTGATCATTATGTCAAGTGATATGATAAATTGAGCATGCACATCGACATAACCAGTATACNTAACAGAACTTTTAATTCCGAATAGCGGTTTGTGGAAAATAATATTGCGGAAAATACGTGTTTTAGCTCGTATATTTTATCATTGCGTGGCTTCGTACGATTTGCAGTTGACAACTTTCGACTGTAATCTCTAAAGTAGATCGTGACTGGAGTCTCCAGCTTCGTTTAATAACGGTGTCCTGAAAAGTATCATTTATAAGACTGACATGAGTACAGACCGGAACCCAGCATTATAAAAAGCTTCGAACTCATCACACGGAATACTTGTAAAACCAGTAACGCACCAAACACGTTCAGGATGTTTTTGTCCATTGATAATTCAGCAAAACACTTTTACACTCTTACACGCATGTACAGTTCACCTGAACAAAAGGAATTTGTATAAGTGTAGAGCTTAAGAATATTAAACGTGTCCGTGTAGCTTAAAGTGCTACCTATTAAAAAAACTAAAATGTTGCACAATTTTTATTCAATATCGAGAAAAAAACAACGAATATTTGATTTGCTAATCTATTATGGTACAACGTCTTCATTGGTCGGAAATAAATGAAGTCTGATAAGAGTATCGGAGTGTCGATAACATTACAATATCCTTGCAAAACAGCAATTGCACCGAATTCGCATTTTGTTCAATTTCGTTATCTCTTTGTTAAATAAAATAAACATATCATAAAGATAGATAAATTATATGGTCTATTGCTCTTTCAAAAGCAATGGAATATCTGGCAGTGTACCACGTGCGAATGTATGTTATCTTAGCATTAAAGTCCCAGCCCACCAAAAATAATTATATAAATGCTAAAATTACAATCTTTTACATGTCGCTATGATTCTTCAGTATCGATTCTGCAAAGTTTCATTTTTAAAGTATTTGCGGACTGTTTTTTTTATAGCTTTCGAATGGTTGTACGTAATGGATGAAATATTCTTTTTAAATAATACTTGTTAACTTTAGTATTTTATCACATTAAAAATCATATAATTTGCAATATGTTATGTCCTGAGCATTTTGGACGGTCGTACACCATTTCTGCAATTAAAAGCAACAAAATTATTGTTTATATGCAATGTTGGAAATGCATATACTTAGTGTCTTTTAAGATATCATGGAGTGAAAACAAGACAAATAACGGAACAGCATACACTTTTTCGAAGTTCGGAATATGACATAATACACGATTCCTTACGACAGAGTGTGTCCAAACCTATCAAGTCTGATTACAACGTAAATGTACATGCATGTTCAAAACATAGAACATAGAGTGCGAAGAGCTCGTACATTTTATCATGGTATGGCTTCGTATGACTTGCAGCTGACAAATTCCGACTTCAATCTCTTAAGTTAATCGTGATTGGAGTCAGCAAGCTTCCCTAGATAGTTCTGTCCTTAAAAAAGGGCCATTTATAAGACTGACATGAGATCAGACCGGAAATACGACATCTCCGAGGTTCTTGGTTAAAACGTTCTAGCGTTATAAAAAGCCTCGTACTCCTAACACTGTATACTTGTACTGCCAGTTCAGAATCAAAGGGTTTCATTGACGATTGAGAATGCAGCCAAAATGGGTACAGTCGTACATAGATTAAAGCTAAGGTAATACAATATTTGCATAATTAGAATATTTTGATCAATACATACATTAAAAAGTATTTTTCGAAAATAAAACATTCTTCATTACTTATAGTGAGAAGTCATTTAAATTACAAAAAGTAACTAAAATGCAATCCTAAATGAGCAGCTATACTTATGCAGTTAGGTTATATCAAGGAGTTTTTCAATATAGAAAAAAAATCCCTACAAATCGTTTAGCACTATTTGGATTTCCAACATTATGTTCTACGTTGGATGTGTTTTATCGTTTGTTCAATGCAATAACGTAAATTTGAAATTTAACTTCTTGACATTAGAGAACAATGTCTCATGGATGTCCATTTATGAGTAAGTGCAACTCACTGTGAAAAACATTGAAACTGATCCCTCAATATTTTAACTGAGATTTAATAAAAACATTAAATAAAGCATTATATCTTAGTAGTATTGAACCAATCCAATTAATGCCCTGTCATGTTGCTTGTAAGGGTTGGTATCTGGGGGACAAACATCATTGTGAAAATATCATTTAACTATTTCTAAAACAAAATAATACATGCATGACAGACATTTATATTGCTAATGACTAGAAATGAAACCACTAAACAATAAGCAATAACGATATCATATAAATAATACAGCTGCAAAGTCGACCTGAACAACACAAATTAGTATAATGTTGAGCTTAAGAGTATTACACGTTTCCGCGCAGTTAGAAGTGCTACATTTAAAAAGAACTATACTGTTGCACAATTCTAATTTAATATCGAGATAAATACAACGATTATTTGCTTTGCTTATCCATTATGGAACAACTTTTGGAAACACATTCAAATACCTTATATTGCAAAAATATTGACAAGCGAACAAAAGAAACAAAAAATGTGTATAACAAAGGATCGCGTTTGATTTCGTTAATGCATGTATAACTCAATCATTGTATCTTATAGTAATTAAAATACGAATGAATGCAACGAAGTTCTTAAAATTGGATACATTTTTTATAACATGGCTCGACCGCGGTGAACATCTTTGCACGGTCGTTAAAACCCTGAGTCACATGTGACCCTGTCAGACTGATATATGGCTTACCCTGTCAGAACATATCAAACAGTCGTTTAACTGTCCAAATGAATGTATTTGGGAAGTTTATAACTGTTTTGTTCTCATTTAGACAACAAGCCTTGTTCAACTACAAATGCCATTTATAAAAATATTTAAAAATATTTATTTAAATAACCATTCCTAAAGGGTCATTATATTTATTTATTTTTGAAAAATTGAGACAATTTAGAAGAAAATAATCCATTAGAACATAGTCAAACTTCACTATAATTATAAATGGGTACATTCACGTCGCCAAATGGTCATATTTCTGGCAGCGACACACAACACAATTCACTGAAATGGGCGATGTTGCAGTTTTCGCATGCGCAAATTAATTGCTTCCCTGCTTTATATGAAGTATGCAAAGTTTGATGTAAATCTACACTATGACCAAGTTACTTTTCAATATACCACAATACATATTTGTAAAAATAACCTTTTTGAAAGAAAACATTACAAAATAATATGCGTTAAAATTCATAATATTTACCTTATTAATAAAACATCTGTTTTTACCGGAAAGGGGCTTAAGCTAAAAAAAATCATTTCAAAAAATGAAGCGAAACGAAACGGGATGATTTATTATTGCTTACTTATATACACAAAAACATATCAGTTAAACTTCATATAAAACATAACATGCATCATATTACCGTCCATTGAGGCTTATTATTTAACTGAAAGCAACCTTGCAGTTAGGACTTCCGGTTTGCGCGTAGTTTCGACACATAAGATTCTGCACATTGTATACAATGTCTTGGAGTAAAGAGATAATAAAAAAGTAATTTAATAATACGATAAGTATAAGTAATGTGGCAATAATTCATGAAGCTTCAAGCATAATAATCATCTCTCCTGTATCTTTCCAAGCCGCTACTTTTGTAACAACGTAAAGGCCTAAAGGTTTTTCAGTCTAGAAAATCGTTAGATATATGTTATCGGATTCTTTTGTCAAGAAATTAGAAGAAAAAAAACTTGCCTTTGGGATCCTTCAAAAAGAACATAGAGCATATTTTAATGCGTACACTAATATGGTCGTGAATTGACATTCCATTATTTCTGGCAGTTTCTCTTAAATGTAACATTACCATTTGCTAGCAATCATAATATAATAGTTTATTTATTATTTTAATCATAATATTGTCCGATATTAACATGCTCATAAAAATGACGTGTCAAACCCGTATGCTATTAACTTTTCAACAAATATCAAGCACATACAAATTAATCTGCAATTTATCAAATCATTACTTTTGGATTCGACATCATAAACGGATAGCAATAGCTAGGATTGATTTACAAATTTGCCGTTTGCGTGAAGGGACGGAGCAAAAAAAACTCGATCAGAGATTCCTAACAACGTTCATATTATTTTGGTATTTAATTGTTTTGAAACCATCAAGTTTGATACTATAAAGGCCCTACGTGACATAATTTCAGGCACTGTTTACATGGCTGTTTGAATTTAGACATGCTCGCTTGACAATGTGTCAGTTTGGTCTACACTTTATTACAAACACATTAAGCAAATACATTTCATCGCAGCAAGATACCATTCAGAGAGTCTCATTGAAAAAATTGAGCTGTCAATTTGTGTAAGATAATTCCATAGTTTATAACTTGCTTGTTTTAACAAAGATTGGACATATATTGAGCATTTTTTTGTATCAATTGACAGATAAAGAAAGCTGGAAACAAAAAACATCCAAATGTGGTACCAAACATATAGTTGTTCAATTTAAAATCACCTTTTGTTTAACAGGTTCAGCATTTTATTAGAAATCGAACGTTTATTGAGCTATCGTTCCCATATATCGGGGCAAGTTCTGTAAAATAAGGTTTGGGTGACCCTTTTCACTGCGACTCATATACTGAAATAGTAGAGTCAACTACGTTGTATCAGTTGTGAGGAAATATGACAGATAGAATTCGCGATTTTATGATGGGCCATTTATTTACCCAATATAGGGCTAATATATTCCTTGAACAAGAACTTTATCACTAAACACGATACTTCCTCACTACAACAGAAATCAATACATAATTAAATTTAACTTCAAAAAGGTATATTTTCCTAATGCTATCTTTTATTATTGTAATATTGATAATTGATGAGGATGTAACCAGTTAATTAATATATTATGTTGCACTAATTTTATATTATTGTACCGTTTCATTAGTATTTAGTTAATATAATGAATTAATTAATCGAAGTTTTATTCGTATTCAAAACATTACAATGGTTCTAAAAATCAAATTCATTCGCTAATAGTTTGTTTGCAGTCAGCAATGGCCGACCAATATTGGACGAACCAAAGTAGTAGTGATTTAAAGACGATTATAATCTATTCGAAGTGACAGCTCGCGAAAGAGTTATTCAAACAAAGCCAATAAAAAAAGCGGAACTGATAAGAGTTATTACGACACGATAAGGATTAACATGTGGGAAAACATTTGGAGTCACCATATATCAGTGGTAAATGGCAGATACGGGATTGAGACTGAGATGAATCCTATTGAAATGTTGCTAGTAGCAGATCAGCATTGACCAGTTGTTCAATCACTTAGTCAAGTTTGTTGTATTTTGACTATGCATGATATTTTTCATCAATTAGAATTCGAATCTATATTCAAAGCATACACCAGAACCCCGCAGCTAACACAATTCAGCTCGTGTAAGATCATTGAATCAGGTTAAAACAAACTATTTGCTTTATAATATGCTAGTTGATGTCTAAAATATAAAAGCAGCCTCATTTTAATTAATAGTATTTTAATTTCTAAATAAAACAATATGCTCGAGAAAACACACATCTTAATGATTCCATATAACCGTTATTCGCTCGTGCCAGTTTTGTTTAGATCCCTTTACGATTACCAAATATCTATTAGTACAGAAATTGTATCGTTTAGAATATATCAATGCAGTTTCATATGCGTGCTTTGCCAAATGGTTCAACTGTTTAAAGAGAAAGTAAACAGTGCTTTTCATTATATATTAAACTCTTCTTCTCGTCAATTATATCGAATAACTGTCTGTCAATAAATACTTTTCTCAAACATTTATCCGACCAGATCTGGCAACGTTTCCTAATAAGGTTAAGATAAATTGGTGTATGGTAATTTAAAGTTCCATTTTGTGACAGTAAAGTTCTAGTATTGTGAGATCAAACAACACATGTTCAACTATTTGTTCGAGTTATATGATTTATAAAACATTCGCTTCGTGGCGACATTTGCAAGGTACTTGAGGGTTTCTATGCAAGACCTTTCTTTTTTATTTGTTTTTCATAAAACTGTAATCACAAATTTTCATGTTTTCTTGCGAAGGTGAGAAATATGAACTGATCAATGTGAACTGTTTCGGACCAGTTTGCTTTCGTTTACAAATGATATATTACATTTTATAGTTATGATTATGGCATATTCGTGTGTTTAAACGTGCTTACCCTTGCAAATAAAGCTTGTACTAAGCATTGATGAGGTGATCGATTTTATCAAGGATACATCAGAGAAAATGTATATGGTCAAAATTTTGTAATTGCTTTATGCCGTTATGAATTGTCAATTATTATCAAAATGACTAACGACTAGATATTGTATTTTTTCGGATTTCGAATGGGGAGATAACATCGCCTGTGTGCTTATATTTTCTTTATTCCACTTGTTACACCTCATTACCTATCATGAATACATCGAAAAGGCATTTATGAATAAGTTGATACCAAATAACTTTTGCGTATTTAGGTTCATTATAGTGAAATTTGTACATGTAGTGGTTATGCAAAAATGGGAGAAAATGTTGAGGGTTTTCAAACGCAATATATGAGAATCCTTAATTATTCGTTTAAGTTTTCTTGAACTTTGATTTTTTATGCAATATGGCTATAGGAAATTGGCGAAGAAAGAAAAGAAAATCAAAATATCGTATTAGAGTGCTAATCTTAAACTTAGTGTGTTTTTCAACTACTTATATCTATGCATGTTAAAAGACTGTTTGTATTTAAAAATGCAAGATACAAAGGAACTTATTTATAGCACATGTAATATAGCTTTTATAATATGTATGCATATTTTGTAAACTATTCTACATATAACTGTCCAAATGCATCTCCAACATATAATTGATTTCCATAATGTCGTTTTGAAAAATGCAAACACATATCCGATAATGTTAAGTCCTTAATAAATACGGAATATTACGCTATTCAATTGTTCCAAGAGTTTGTATCAGTCGAGTGGCTTGTGTGATGACGTATCACACGGAGGCGCAAGCCACGAGACAATTGACGAGGGTAATATTCCTTTTATTATATACATCGACTAACGAAAAACTGACAAAACAATGACAAAAATGTGACGTCATTAAATGTGACGTCTTTAAAATGTGACGTCATTAAATGGGTCGAAGAAAGTAGTACGGCTAGTATGCTAATACGGAATCGGAAAACAGCGAGTAGCATAATACGGATTTATGTCAACGATTGATACTATCTGTATTCCGTTGAAAGCATTAAACAGGTATATAATAAAAGTCTATGTAGACGCAATCCACAATAAAATGTTGCAATAACACAAGATTATACTCTCGATTAACCGTACCTTAAGCACAATCGAAAAAAACGAAAATATACAACCAAATTATTCTATAAATCACAAATATGCCTCCTGATCGTTTTCGGTAATCGATACATTGGCTGTCTTCATTGTCCGGAAATATTTGTAGCTTGAAATGAATATCAGAAGGCCCATGATGTACAATATGTCGTGTTAACGTATTTTCTAACACAGTCTTTCTGGTATAGGTATGTGCTATTAATACTAGTAAACCAGCAAACAACGCAAACGTGTGAGTAATTAAACTGATCGCCGTAATATGACTGAAAAACTGCTGAAAACGGCAACAATCCAACTAAATAGACACACACATACGTACGACACTGGTACAATAAAATTATGTGTGCTATTCATTTTAAGCGCCACGTTTGTATTGGACGTTATCTATTGATTTCTGGCTCCAAAGGAACATTTGATTGAGACTCGTTCAGAAGCGCGTGTGGTGTGTGGTTAGTTCTGGGTTAAGTGTGAGGTTCGGCAAACTCTCAATGCTCAATGCCCCAAAACCAGCCAATGCTTCGTTGACCACACCACGACAGTGATCACAGTTTTAATCATTTCATGTATATTTTGGTGTTCTCTTATAAAAGTGATATGAGATGTAAATGGTCAAAATCTGCAGTTGGCGATATTTTGTACATTGACCGAGTGATGTATATAATTATATCATAACCAGTATGCATGCATATGTTGTTATGCATGTTAATATACTTTTGTGGTTAAAACGTTACATAAAAATTAGCAACACAATAAAACTGCTACATGTGCCTTATATACAAATAATTATACTTTTTTATAGCAGATTGATATATAGTTCATAGATGTTTTATATCAGTATTCACATACATTTGTGGGTATTTGTGTTAGTTATTGTTATATTGTCTTTCTGCATCATGTTTAATCATCGCTGAAAAAGTCCAAGATTAACTTTACTAAACGCATTTCTCAATAACATGTGGAATAATGCACGATAATACACTTGATTACATAGTCTCCGAACACAGTGAGAATGTATAACAACATGTTTTCTATAAACACAAATATTGCGTTAAGAACGTTTCCAGGAAGCGGTAAATTAGCTGTCTTCGTGGAAATAACTGTAAATCGAAATGAGTATTAGAGGGTCGATAAATTTGCATTATCTTTGCAAACATTAGTGAGTATTGACATTCCTTTTCATTTATCTATGAACTAAAATAAACATAATTTAAACATAATGAATAAATGGTCAAGTGCTGCTTTTTCAGTAAATATATCCGACTGAATGCTAATCTTAGTATTAATGCCCCTGCTCGCCAAATGCAATTTACTGAATGCTAAAATTACATTATTTGACCTATGTCTGTGCTTTTTTGTCGGTAAAATGTCGATAAGTATCGATTTCTGCAAATTTTAACGTATTTGAAGACCGTGGTTTTCATAGCTTTTGAATTGTTGTATGTCATGGTTGACAGCATCATTTGAAAGCATACTTGTTAACTCACGTATTTTATGATATAAAGAGATAAAAGTATAAACTTTGCAATATGCCCAGAGCATTGCAGAAGGTCGTCCATCATTTGAAGTTCCCAGGCCCGTACCAAGGCCATGGGCCCAGGGGCAAGGCCCCCCCAGCTGGCTGTTGAATAATGATTTTGTTTTAAATAATGGACCAACTACATTTTTTTCTCTCGTGAAAGGGCCCACAGTACACTTTCCCTCAATACAAAAGAGCAGCTATGTTTTATTGTCCCTGATAAACAAGGGGATTAGCGCTCGCCAATGGAGATAAGCCCCAAGGCAATGTTTTATAATCACCTTGTACACACATCCCCGATCAGTCCCCCATAGTGATCATGAATGCTTCATCTATCAATGGTTGATGTTACATGTATTTTGATTAGTCAAGGAAAGAATAGCAGCGAATGGAAGCAACTGCTACAGGAGGTCGTAGACAATGGTCTGATAATTGCTGACGCAGGTTTTTTTGTTCTTTCAGAAGGCCCTTTCTCCTAGACGTATTTTCCCCTCTAAAAGCTAGATTATTTTTTTGGAAACCTTTACTTCTTCATATTCAATTGGGAATTCTAAACAAAACACTGACAAAGGTATCAAAACTAAGTATTTATAATTTTTGAAAGGAAATCACTGAAAAAGACTACGAAGAGATTGTTAACATGTTTGTTGAAAAGAAAAACAGATTTATAAAATTGCCGAGCAACATATAAGAATTTGGCAGATTTCATTATTTATAATAATTGAGTACCGAGAATTGAGTAATGTCAACCTATTAATGGTTCATATTGGTAAAAAAAATAAGTAAAATTGAAACAACAAATCGATCATTATATAAGTTAACCTGATCCAGTGTAGCAACATTTTCTATTATTAAATTATATGTTGCCTTTAATTTGTTTGAAACAATAAAATATGTTAAATTGATTATTAAAGACATTCATTATAATTTCCCCCCAAAAAATAGGCGTTTCGCGCATTTTTTCACCTAAAAAAGTTAAGGTCTTTCCTTAACATCAGATAAAAAAAACTGTGACGTTATTTATTAGTGAAAAAACATTGTGGAAGCAATAAGAGAGGTGATCTGAATAATCATCATTAGTTTAAACCTGTAAGTTCACAAATCTAAAGCTTTTAATATTGTTGTGAATTCACACTAATGTTTTAAGCTTAAGACTTCCGAAAGGTGCTGATTTACTTGTTATATTACATAAATTTATATCACAAAATAAGGTTTTTATAAGCATTAAAATTCACCTTGCAATGTGCCAAATTCAATCTTATATTATATATATACAGAGCAAATCACACCGACCAAATTATGTATATATGCAATGTGGAAATGTAGAAAATTAATGTCTTTATAAAGATATTATGGAATAAATAAACGTCAAATAGGGTGATAGCATTTTCTATGCGAAGAGTTCATATATTTTATCATTGCGTGGTTTCGTACGATTTGCAGCTGACAACTTCCGACTGTAATTTCTTAAGTAGATCGTGTCTGGAATCAGCAAGCTTCGTTAGTTAGACAATTCTGTCCTTAAAGAAAAGGGTCATTTAGAAGACTAACATTAGTTCAGACCGGAAATACAAAATGTCCGAGGTTCCTGATTAAAAGATTCCAGCCTCGTTCTCTTAACACTGTATACTTTTGTTGCCTGTTCAGCATCAAACACTGTAAGGGTTTTATTGCCGATTGAGAATGCAGTCAAAATAGGTACAGTCGTACAAAATTAAAGCTAAGGTAATACATTATTTACATAATTGGACTATTTTTATTAACCCATGCATTATTTAAGTATTTTTTTCTAAAAACAATTATTCTTCATTACTTATAGTGAAAAGTCATTTTAATTATAATAAGTAACTAAAATGCAATTCTAAATGAACAGCTATAATTATGCAGTTAATATATCAAGGAGTTTTTCAAAACAGACAAAAATGAAATCACTGCAAATTGTTTAGCACTATTTGGATTTCCAACATCATGTTCTACGGTGGATTTGTTTTATCGTTTGTTCAATGCAATAACGCATAATTTCAAAGCAAATTCTTGACATTATAGAACAATGTCTCGTGGATGCTCTTTATGAGAACATGCAACTCATAATGTAAAACATTGAAAATTACCCATCAATAGTTTAACTGAGATTTAAGAAACACATTAATAAATGCATCATACCTTAGTAATGCTTTAACAAATCAAAATATTGTCATGTTATGTTGCTTGTAAGGGTTAGTATCGGGGGCACATAAATCATTGTGAAAATATCATTTTCTAATTCTACAACATAACGCATGCATGACACACAGTAATTTAGCTTAGACTTAAAAATGAAACCACGAAACAATTATCAATAACGTCATCAAATAAATAATACATATGCAAAGTCGACCTGAACAAAAGACATTTGTATAATTATAGAGCTTAAAAATATTAACATTTCCGTGTAGCTAAAAGTGCTTCTTCTTCTTCTTCCATGAGATGTACAAAACTCACTCTGGAGCTAGTCCTACATATTTAATTTACAATGTGATCGTGAGAGTGGGGTTAAAAAAATAAAACCTTTAATATTTATTATATGTACAGTCAGGAAGGCTCAATGATTTAGTTGGAGGCTGGCCAGTCCATCCCTGAATGACTCTGGGGTATGTAGAACTGTGCGGTGCTTTGGTAGCTGTTTCCACAATCAAGCTCCAGAGATAAAGAATGAGTGACAGTAGGTGTCTGTTCTGCAGTATGGCATCCAGTAACGGACCACTGCACCATCCGTGTCTTTAAGCCCATGTAGACGTGTACATGTGATAGATCGCCGGAGGGGATCGGTAGCTGAGATTTCGAGAAGACCAAAGCTGATCCGATACATTATCAGGAGTTTTTAGTGCTGGCGGCGGAGTTCTAGTGTAGGTAGCCCAAGGTCTGCGATCATCTGGCTAGTGCTGCTTGTGGTCCTGTAATTGCCTGTGATGAATCGCGCTGCTCTTCGCTGCACAGCCTCTAACTGTTGGATGCATGTCTGTGTTTAGGGTCCCAAGCTGCTGATGCGTAGTCGAGGACAGGTCTGACAAGTGACTTATAACACTGCACCTTAATGCCTTTCGGGCAGCTGAAGAGGTTTCTGCGGAGGAAGGCGAGAAAGTTATTGGCAGACTTAGTGCGGCTGTCCACATGTGGTTTCCAGGAAAGATCGAAGGCAATTGTCACTCCTAAATACCTTCCTGTCTTGGCTAAGGCTAGCTGGTGCCCGTGGATGCTGAAGTCTGTTTGTATCGGGGTTCGCTTTCTCGTATTCTTCTTCGTATTAAAAGAACTATAATATTGCACAATTGTAATTTAATATTGAGATAAAAACAACGATTATTTGATTTGCTGATTCATTATGGAACTTTGGAAACACATTCCAATACCTTGTATTGAAAACATATGGGCAAGTGAAAAAAAGGAGCAAACACAATGAGGATAATAAAGGATCGCGTTTAATTTTGTAAATGTATATATTACTAAATGATCATATCTTACATACAGTTTATGTAACATGGCTCGACCGCGGTGAACATCTTTAGACGGTTGTTAAAAGCCGCGGTCAAATGTGACCACTTACAGACTGATTTGTTGCTTCCTGTCTCTCAGAATATACCAAACAGTCTTCGTACTAAGACATTTACATTTACTGTCTACATTAACGTTATAGGAGCGTGACAGTTGAAACGTGGGAAGTTTATTACTGTTTTGTTTCCATGTAGACACCAAGCCAATTTCACATTCATGCCGAATGTATAAAAATTAAAATTATTTATCCATTTCAAAAGAGTCATTTGATTTTATTTATTCATTCGAAACCTTCAGTTTATTTAAGAGAAACAAATGCATAAAAACACAACATAATTCACAAAAATGGGCGATGTAAGCATGTGTAAATATATTTCTTCTGGGTTATATATTACTTTTGAAAAGTTTGAAGTCAATGTTCATTGTGACCAAGCTACTTTACAAAATACCACCAAACATAATGGACATATAACCTTTTGTAAAAACAACGTTTAAAATAGTATGCATTGTAATTCAAATATGTATCTTATCTCGGAAAGTGACTGAAGCTAACATTTAACATTTTTAACAATGAAGGGAAATGAAACATGATGAGTATTGCTTCCTTTATACTTTTAAATTGACACCAAAACATATTATTTAAAATGCATTTTAAAATATAACGTGCATGATGCATCCATCCATTGGTGCTTATTATCAAACAAACAGAAACCCTGCAGTCAAGACTTCCGGTTTGCGCGTATGTGACCTGTATTTTTGACCCAGCAGATTCTGCACAGTGTATACAATATTTTGAAGAAAAGAAATAATAAGAAAGTTCTTTAGCAATACTATAAGGTGAAGGTATGTGCCAATAATTCATAAAGCTTCGGGTATTACAATCATCTATAATGTATCGTAACAAGCCGCTGCTTTTGTCACAACGTTAAGGTATATTTTTCATTGTAGATACTCATCAGATTCTGTCATCAGATTATTTTTTCAACAAAATTTCAAACAAATTTCTGGGATCGACCAAATCAAATATAGAGAATATTTATATTGTGTACATTCATGTGTTCGTGAATTGGCATTCCACAATTACTGTCAGTTTTTCATGAATGCATCAGTACCATTTGCTACCGATAATGAAATACACTTGGAGACTTTTCTAACGCATCACTTAATCATATCAATATAGCTCCCTTATTTTTTAACGGATTGTGTTGAAATTTGGTCCGAGAATAATTCAACACATATCTGATAATTCATGAAAATTTAATTGATTATGAAAAACAACAAAATATAAAAATTAACAAATTAAAAACGTTACTTCCAAAGTCAAATTCGCAAACTCGTACAACTTTAAATATTTACAATGTAAAAAGTTCAACGCATAAACTTACATGTCTTAATAACTGACCGGCTTGCAACATGTCGATTGAGCCATTGCGCTCCTGAATATTCATACGAGCCATATTGTTTTTCTTTAATGAATGTTATGTTTTTCTTGTGTAAAAACTCACCTAGAAGGATGAAATTGAAATTCAATTTGAATAACATGAATATCGCGTTTTACAACACCTGTTGACTTTTCTAACGCAAAACTTACATATCTCAGTTATAAGTAAATATTTGTATTTAAAATTGCACATGTGATCATTTGATTACATTATGTGCAAGCTCACGATAAAATCATTCATCCGTAAAAAAAAAAACACACAATAAAACTGCTTCATATGCCTTTTATACAAAAAATTATACTTTTTTGTTATAGCAGATTGATATATAGCTTATAGATGTTTTATATCAGTATTCATATACATGTGTGGGTATTTGTGTTAGTTATTGTTATATTGTCTTTCTGCAACATGTTTAATCATCGCTGAAAAAGTCCAAGATTAACTTTACTAAACGCATTTCTTAATAACATGTGGAATAATGCGAGATAATACACTTGGTTACATAGTCTCCGAACACAGTGAGCATGTATAACAACATGTTTTTCATAAACACAAATATTGCCTCAAGAATGTTTCCAGGAAGCGGTAAATTATCTGTCTTCGTGGAAATAACTGTAAATCGAAATGAGTATCAGAGGGTCGATAAATTTGCAGTATCTTTGCAAACATTAGTGAGTATTGACATGCAATTTCATTTATCTATTGACTAAAATAAACATAATTTAAACATAATGAATAAATGGTCAAGTGCTGCTTTTTCAATAAATCTATCCGACTGAATGCTAATCTTAGTATTGATGCCCTTGCTCGCCAAATGCAATTTACTGAATGCTTAAATTACATTATTTGACCTATGTCTGTGCTTTTTTGTCGGTAAGATGTCGATAAGTATCGATTTCTGCAAAGTTTAACGTATTTGAAGACTGTGGTTTTCATAGCTTTTGAATTGTTGTATGTCATGGTTGACAGCATCATTTGAAAGCATACTTGTTTACTTACGTATTTTATGATATATATATTTTCCCTGATAAACAAGGGTATTAGCACTCGCCAATAGAGATAAGCCCCAAGGCAATGCTTTATTATCGCCTTGTACACACATCCCCGATCAGTCCCCCCATAGTGATCATGAATGCTTCATCTATCGATGGTTGATGTAACATGTATTTTGATTAGTCAAGGAAAGAATAGCAGCGAATGGAAGCAACTGCTACAGGAGGTCGTAGACTATGGTCTGATAATTACTGACGCAGGTTGTTTTTTTCCTTCTTTCAAAAGGCCCTTTCCCCCAGAAGGTATTTTTCCCCCTCTAAAAGTTAGGTTATTTTTTTGGAAACCGTTAATTGGGAATTATTAGGTCCCAATTGGGAATAATATTTATTTTATTTACATTGGGAATGGGGCCCTGAATTTCAACGGGATCAAAAACACTGACAAAGGTATAAAAACTGAGTATTTATAATTTTTTAAGGGAAATCACTGAAAAAGACTACGAAGAGATTGTTAACATGTTTGTTGAAAAGAAAAACAGATTCATAAAATTGTCGAGCAATATATAAGAATTTGGCAGAATTAAGTATTTAGAATAATTGAGTATCGAGAATTGAGTAATGTCAACCTATAAATGGTTCATATTGGTAAAAAAATAAGTAAAATTGAAACAACAAATCGATCATTATATAAGTAAACCTGATCCAGTGTAAAAATATGTTCTATTATTAAATTATCTTTTGCCTTGAATTTGTTTGAAACAATAAAATATGTTAAATTGATTATTTAAGACATTCATTATAATTTCCCCCAAAAATTGGGTGTTTCGCGCATTTTTTCCCCTAAAAAAAGTCAAGGTCTTTCCCAAAAATCAGATAAAAAAACTGTGACGTTATTTATTTGTAAAAAAAAAGGTGGAAGCAATAAGAGAGGTGATATGAATAATCATCATTAGTTGAAACCTGTAAGTTTCAGAAATCTAAAGCTTTTAATATTGTTGTGAATTCACACCAATGTTTTAAGCTTAAGATTTCCGAAAGGTGCTGATTTACTTGTTATATTCCATAAATTTATATCACAAAATAAGGTTTTTATAAGCATTAAAATTCACCTTGCAATGTGCCAAATTCATTTTTTTTTTCATGTATATAGGGAGGGGGCCCCTCCCAAACCATCACGGTTGGGCCTCCCAGTCTAAAAATCCTGCGTACGGCCCTGATTTCCGCAATACAAACTGGAATGTTTTAACAACAAAAAAACAGAGCAAAACACACCGAACACATTATGTATTCATGCAATCTGAAAATGTAGATAATTAATGTCTTTATAAAGATATTATGGAATAAATAAACGTCAAATAGGGTATTAGCATTTTCTATGCAAAGATTTCATATATTTTATCATTGCGTGGGTTCGTACGATTTGCAGCTGACAACTTCCGACTGTAATTTCTTAAGTAGATCGTGACTGGAATCAGCAAGCTTCTTTAGTTAGACAATTCTGTCCTTAAAAAAAGGGTCATATAGAAGACTAACATTAGTTCAGACCGGAAATACAACATTTCCGAGGTTCCTGATTAAAACGTTCCAGCGTTATAAAAAGCCTCGTTCTCTTAACACTGTATACTTTTATAGCCTGTTCAGCATCAAACACTGTAAGGGTTTTATTGCCGATTGAGAACAAAATTAAAGCTAAGGTAATACATTATTTACATAATTGGAATATTTTTATTAACCCATGCATTATTTAAGTATTTTTTCTAAAAACAATTATTCTTCATTACTTATAGTGAAAAGTCATTTAAATTATAATAAGTAACTAAAATGCAATTCTAAATGAACAGCTATAATTATGCAGTTAATATGTCAAGGAGTTTTTCAAAACAGACAAAAATGCAATCACTTCAAATCGTTTAGCACTATTTGGATTTACAACATTATGTTCTACGGTGGATTTGTTTTATCGTTTGTTCAATGCAGTAACGCATAATTTGAAAGCAAATTCTTGACATAAGAGAACAATGTCTCATGGATGCTCCGTTATGAGAACATGCAACTCATAATGTAAAACATTGAACATTACCCATTAATAGTTTAACTGAGATTTAAGAAACACTTTAATAAACGCATTATACCTTAGTAATGCTTTAACAAATCAAATTATTGTCATGTTATGTTGCTTGTAAGGGTTAGTATCGGGGGCACATAAATCATTGTGAAAATATCATTTTCTAATTCTACAACATAACGCATGCATGACACACAGTAATTTAGCTTAGGCTTAAAAAAGAAACCACGAAACAATAATCAATAACGTCATCAAATAAATAATACATATGCAAAGTCGACCTGAACAAAAGACATTTGTATAATTATAGAGCTTAAAAATATTAACATTTCCGTGTAGCTTTAAGTGCTTCTTCTTCTTCTTCCATGTGATGTACAAAACTCACTCTGGAGCATACTCCTACATATTTAATTTACAATGTGATCGTGAGAGTGGGGTTAAAAAAATAAAACCTTAAATATTTATTATATGAACAGTCAGGAAGGCTCAATGATTTAGTTTGAGGCTGGCCAGTCCATCCCTGAATTACTCTGGGGTATGTAGAGCTGTGAGGTGCTTTGGTAGCTGTTTCCACAATCAAGCTCCAGAGATGAAGAATGAGTGACAGTAGGTGTCTGTTCTGCAGTATGGCATCCAGTAACGGACCACTGCACCATCCGTGTATTTTAGCCCATGTAGACGTGTAGATGTGATGGATCGCCGGAGGGGGTCGGTGGCTGGGATTTCGAGAAGACCATAGGTGATCCGATACATCATCAGAAGTTTTGAGTGCTTGTGGCGGAGTTCTAGTGTAGGTAGCCCAAGGTCTGCGATCATCTGGCTTGTGCTGCTTGTGGTCCTGTAATTGCCTGTGATGAATCGCGCTGCTCTTCGCTGCACAGCCTCTAACTGTTAGATGCATGTCTGTGTGTTAGGGTCCCAAGCTGCTGATGCGTAGTCGAGGACAGGTCTGACAAGTGACTTATAACACTGCAGCTTATGTCTTTCGGGCAGCTGAAGAGGTTTCTGCGGAGGAAGGCGAGAAAGTTATTGGCAGACTTAGTGCTGCTGTCCACATGTGGTTTCCAGGAAAGATCGACGGCAATTGTTACTCCTAAATACCTTCCTGTCTTGGCTAAGGCTAGCTGGTGCCCGTGGATGCTGAAGTCTGTATGTATCGGGGTTCGCTTTCTCGTATTCTTCTTCATATTAAAAGAACTATAATATTGCACAATTGTTATTTTATATTGAAATAAAAACAACGATTATTTGATTTGCTGATCCATTGGAACTTTGGAAACACATTCCAATACCTTGTATTGAAAACATACGGGCAAGCGAAAAAAAGAATCAAACAAAATGAGGATAATAAAGGATCGCGTTTAATTTCGTAAATGCATATATAACTTAATGATCATATCTTTCATACAGTTTATGTAACATGGCTCGACCGCGGTGAACATCTTTTGACGGTTGTTAAAAGCCGCGGTCACATGTGACCACTTACATACTTATTTGTTGCTTCCTGTCTCTCAGAATATACCAAACAGTCGTTGTGCTAAGACATTTACATTTACTGTCTACATTAACGTTATGAGAGCTTGACAGTTCAAACGTGGGAAGTTTATTACTGTTTTGTTTCCATGTAGACACCAAGCCAATTTCCCATTCATGCCGAATGTATAAAAATTTAAATAATTAACCCATTTCAAAAGAGTCATTTGATTTTATTTATTTTTTCGAAACCTTCAGTTTATTTAAGAGAAAAAAATGCATAAAATCACAACATAATTCACAAAAATGGGCGATGTAAGCATGTGTCAATATATTTCCTCTGTGTTATATATTACTTTTGAAAAGTTTGAAGTCAATGTTCACTATGACCAAGCTACTTAACAAAATACCAACAAACATAATGGAAATATAACCGTTTGTAAAAACAACGTTAAAAATAGTTTGCATTGTAATTCAAATATGTATCTTATCTCGGAAAGTGACTGAAGCTAACATTTAACATTTTAAAAATGAAGGGAAATGAAACAGGATGAGTATTGCTTCCTTAATACTTTTAAATTGACACCAAAACATATTATTAAAACTGCATTTTAAAATATAACGTGCATGATGCATCCATCCATTGGTGCTTATTATCAAACAAACAGAAACCCTGAAGTCAGGACTTCCGGTTTGCGCGTATGTGACCTGTATTTTTGACCCAGCAGATTCTGCACAGTGTATACAATATTTTGGAGAAAAGAAATAATAAGAAAGTTCTTTAGTAATCTATAATGTATCGTAACAAGCCGCTGCTTTTGTCACAACGTAAAGGTATATTTTTCATTGTAGATACTCATCAGATTATTTCATCAGATTATTTTCTCAACAAAATTTCAAACAAATTTCTGGGATCGACCAAAAAATTATAGAGAATATTTATATTGTGTACATTCATATGTTCGTGAAGTGGCATTCCACCATTACTGTCAGTTTTTCATGAATGCATCAGTACCATTTGCTACCGATAATGAAATACACTTGGATACTTTTCTAACGCATCACTTAATCATATTAATATAGCTCCATTATGTTTAAACGGATTGTGTTGAAATTTGGACCGAGAATAATTCAACACATATCTGATAATTATTGAAAATACAATTGAAATTGAAAAACAACAAAATATAAAACTTAACAAATTAAATACGTTACTTCCAAGGTCAAATTCGCAAACTCGTACAACGTTAAATATTAACAATGTAAAAAGTTCAACGCATAAACTGACACGTCTTAATAACTGACCGGCTTGCAACATGTCGATTGAGCCGTTGCGCTCTTGAATATTTATACGAGCCAAATTGTTTTTCTTTTATTAGTGTTAAGTTTTTCTTGTGTAAAAACTCACCTAGAAGGATGAAATTGAAATTAAATTTGAATAACATGTATATCGCGTTTTACTACACCTGTTGACTTTTCTAACGCAACACTTTTAAAACTTACATATCTCAGTAATAAGTTAATATTTTTTTTAACATTGCACATGTGATCATTTGATTACATTATGTGCAAGCTAACGATAAAATCATTCATCCGTGACGATTACACGCTTTAGCAAGTTGGGAAGGAAGCCTGCAAAAAGCAAAGTGCGCACTTGTGCTCCTGTATATTTATATACGAGCTGGATTGTTTTGTAAATTTATTTTATGTTTTCCTTGTGTAAGAACCCACCTAAAATAATAAAAGTGAAATAAAACTAGAATTTTATCGCGTTTCACCATTACCACGTGCAAAAATATTGAACCACACCTACCCCAGGTGCTAAAGAGTTCAATATTCACGGATGAAGGATTTTATCGTGAGCTTGCAAAGAATATAGTCAAATAATTGTATGTAAAATTTTTAATCAATATCTGTACTCATAACTGAGATATTCAAGTTTGAAAAGTGATGCGTTAGAAAAGTCTCCAAGTGTAGAATGTATGATGTTCATTTATAAAATTATCAGTTATTAACATTCTCATACAAATAACGTGCCAAACCCATATGCTATAACCATTTCCTCAAATATCAAGCACATGCCAATTAACTGCAATTTATAATATCAATAAGTTTGAATTTGACATTATAAACGGATAACCTATTTTAACACAAAAGTGTTGAGTCGGCAATCCTTAAACAAAACTAGAATCGAGTTTAAAGTCCTACAGTAAAACCTGGAATGGTGTAATGTTATATGAAAAAAATATACAAAATATGTAAATGACAGTATAGCTAATCGTTGCTGTACGAAGATAAAAAAATGCAGTATATTTTTAATTATGGCGGGTGTACCAGTTGACAATTAAAGTAGTTTTTTTATCTAACGCAATCATTGTGCTCTAACCATGTCATACTAAAATTTCCATTAATGTCCGATTAACATTTCAAAGTAATTATGTGTATGCAATTTTTATTGACGTCGTATTATCCAGAGCAGTCGATGCAATTATGTTTGCGTTTATCTCTCTTTGTGGTGAAAATTACATTTGCTCATGGCATGATACGGTTACTTGAGAAATAAATGATACCGTGTGGCAGTGTGCAATATGCGAATAATTTATACGCCGTTTGTGTGAGGGCGGGGGGCATAGCCAGAAAAAAAAACTCCATCAGAGCTTTGGTCTACAATTTATCAAAAGGGCTTTAAGCAAACACATTTCATCGCAGCAAGATGCCTTGCAGAGAGTCTAATGGGAAATTAAACTGTCAATTTGTGTAAGATAATTCCAAAATGTATAGCTGGCTTGTTTTTTAGCAAAGATTGGACATTGTTTGAGCATTGTTTTATTTTGTATCAATAAACAGATAAGAACACTGGCAACATAAAACATGCAAATTTAGTAACCATTTACTTTATTAGATGAGCATATAGTATTTATATTTAAAACCACCGTTTGTTCAACAGGTGCAGGCATTTAATTAGAAATCGAACGTTTATTTAGCTCATGTGCCCATAGACCGGGGCAAGTTCTTTAATTTAGGGTTTGGGCGACCCTTTAAGCAGCGACATATAAACTGAAATAGTCAACTACGTTTTGTCAGTTGTGAGGAAAAATGACAGATAGGATTTGCGTTTTTTTATGATGGGCCACTTATTTACCCAATATTGGGCTAAGAAATGTCTTGAACAAGACCTTAATCACTACATACGATACATTCTCACTACAACATAAATCAATACGAAATTTAATTCACCTTGAAACCGGATATTTTCCTAACGCTTTATTTTATTATTGGTATTTTGATAACTGATCAGAATGTATAATATGCATATCATAAAACCAGTTTATTAATATATAATGTTGCATTTATTTTATAATATTGTACCGTTTCATAAGTATTTACCTGATATAATTAAGTAATTGAAGTTGTATTCTTATTCAAAACCGTATAATGATTCTAAAAATCGAAATAACTTTCTAATAGTTTGTTGGTAGTCAGCAATGGCCAACCAATATTGGACGAACCAAAGTGGTAGTGATTTAAAGACCGTTTAAATCCATTCGAAGTGACAGCTCGCGAAAGAGTTATTCAAACATAGCCAATAAAACAGCGGAACTGGCAAGAGTTATAACGACACGATAAGGATTAACATGTGGGAAAACATTTGAAGTCACCACATATCAGTCGTAAATGGCAGTTACGGGTTTGAGACTGCGATGAATTCAGTTGAAATGTTGCTAGTAACAGATCAGCATTGACCAGTTGTTCAATCACTAAGCCAAGTTTGTTGTATTTTGTAAACAAAAAACTTGTTACTTTGACTATGCATGAGAAATTAACCGTCGAATATAAAATCAAAGCATACACCAGCACCTCGCAGCAAAAACAATTCAGCTAGTGTAAGATCATTTAATCAGGTTTAAATAAACTATTTGCTGTATAGTTTTAATTAACAAGTTGATGTCTAAAATATTAAAGCAGCCTCATTTTATGAATAGTATTTTAATTACTAAATAAAACAAAACGCATGCTTGAGAAAACACACATCTTGATGATTCCATATAACCGTCCTTCGCTCGTGCCAGTTTTGTTTAGATCCTTTTCCGATTACCCAATAACTATAAATACAGAAATTGTATCTTTTAGAATATCTCAATGCAGTTTCATATGCGTGTTTTTTTTCATTCGGTTCAACGGTTTTAAGAGAACGGAAACAGTGCTTATAATTCTATATAAAAGTCTTCTTCTCGTCAATTGTATCGAATAACTGTCTGTCAATTAATACTTTTCTCAAACATTTATCCGACCAAATATGACAACGTTTCCTAATCAGTTAATATATGGTCGGGATATGGTAATTTAGAGTTCCATTTTGTGACAGTATAGTTCTAGTATTGTGGGATCAACCAAACACATGTTCAACTATTCTTTCGAGTTATATGATTAATAAAACATTCGTATCGTGGCGACATTTGCAAGGCACTTGAGCGTTTCTATGCAAGACCTTTCTTTATTATTTGTTTTTCATAAAACTGTTATCATAAATTTAGATTTTTTCTTGCGTAGGTGAGAAATATGAACTGATCAATGTGAAATGTTTCGGACCAGTTTGCTTTCGTTTACAAATGGTTTATAACATTTTATGGTTATGGCCATGGCATATTCGTGTGACGTGCTTACACTAGCAAATAAAGCTTGGACTAAGCATTGATGAGGTGATCGATTTTATCAAGGATACATGAGAGAAAATTTATATGGTCAAACTTTGTAATTTCTTTATGCCGTTATGTTTTATCAATTATTTTCAAAATGACTAACGACTAGAGATTTTTTTTTCGGAGTTCGGATTGGGAGATAACATCGCTTGTGTGCTTATATTTTCTATATTGCACGTGTAACTCCTCATTACCTATCATGAATACATACAAAAGGCATGGGTGTATAAATTTATACCAAATAAGTCTTGCTTTATCAATATTTAGGTTTAGTATAGTGAAATTTTAAGTTAATGGTTATGCAAAACTGGGGGAAAAGATTGAGGGTTTTCAAAGCCAATATCTGAGAATCCTTAATTATTCGGTGAAGTTGTCTTGAAATTTGATTATGGATGCAAAATATGGCTATAATAAATATGCGAAGAAAGAAGAGAAAATCAAAATATCGTATAATAGTGCTAGTCTTAAATTCAGTGTGTTTTTCAACTACTAATATCTTTGCATGTTAACAGACTGTTCGTATTTATAAATGCCAGATTCACAGGAACTTGTTTATAGTAAATGTAATATAGCTTTTATAATAAGTATGCAATGTTCTGTAGGCTATTCTACATATAATTGTCCAAATGCATCTCCAGCATATAATTAATTTCCATAATGTCGTTTTGAACAATGTTAACACATATCCGAGAATGCTAAGTCATTAATAAAAGTCTATATGGACGCAATCCACAATAAAACGTTGCAATAATACAAGATTATACTCTCGTTTAACCGGCCCTTAAGCACAATCGAAATTAGTGAAAATATACAACCAATTTATTTATAAATCACAAATATGCCTCCTGATCGTTTTCGGTAAGCGATAAATTGGCTGTCTTTATTGTCCTGAAATATGTGTAGCTTGAAATCAATATCAGAAGTCCCATGATGAACAATATCCTTGCAATAATTAGTATTGTTTACGGTTCTGAAATGACGAATACGATAAAGACTAATGAAATGTTCTACCGATGCGTTTTATTTGATTCGTCTATGTTATAAAATTCAAGTTTCGTGCTTCAATTTTCAAGTTTTTATTGAAACATATGCAAAACGCAAAAAATTGACCATTTACAAACAAGTAAACAAAGTATAGCCAACATGCATCAGAACAATACAAATACAATCAAATTATTAAACATAAACTGCAATGAAACATGTTCAAACACTATGTACAAACGTGTATGTATTGAAAACAAGTAATAGTAAACAAAAGTAGATAGACAATAGTTTAAGGGTGTCATACAATATTTATCAAGGTACAACTTCCGCTTCAGATGTAAACATTTGCATTTTTTGAATTTGTAAAAAAAAATGTAAATACCACAGAAACCAACTTAAAACCTCAGTGAATTTGTAAAGCAGACTATCCAGATGGGCAAAGGTATATCTGACACAGGTAATCACGGAGTTACATGGCATCAGTAAGGAATCTGGCAACATTGCTAATGACTTGAGTATTTTGACAAGATAGTAAGTACATAAAAGCGTTATCAAATGTGTTTGTTTAACCAGAGGATTTCGAGAAGTTTGAAGAGCGCTTACAACATTCGAATAGAACTACGCAAGGAATACAAATTCATGTATTCAAAATACATATTGAAGCACCATATAGCACGAAAGTGTAGTTATGACTTCAGTATACGGATATTTTGGATAAATGCTGTTTCAGAAACAAAGTTTTGGCTCTGAATAAATACTTTGCAATGTTTCGCTTGCCTCGATGAGGACGTGTTTGTCCAGTTCAAAGATTTATTAAAAGATTATAATATGTCAACCAACGAACATCGTTAAATGTCATTAGTTTATTAAGCATTATTTGGCATTTCAAACCGCAATGGACATTTATCAGATGTTAGCGTGACATAATGAATCTCAGGGCGGCTAGTCATACACAGAAATTAATTAATAGTGTACGGAAACATATGCCCGTGTACCACAAGTAAATGTATTTCAGTAAATGTAAGTCGATACATATAAGTCTATGATCACAAAAACAAATTGCGTGCATGTTAAAGTGGCATCAATTCTAATGAAAGAAATTCTAGTTTATTTTATTGAAACATATTTTGTTTGTGTCTTTATAAATGTTTTGAAATATGTTTCTGTTTAAACGCTCTAAGCTTTAATGGCATATATACTTTACTGTATAAGCTTGTAGGTAATTTATTTCGATTTATTGCAGAGCGATCAAACACTGTCGCCATTTTAGACACTATAACAGTAATAATTGCCAAACCATCGGTATGAGACATAAGTAAGTTTTCTCATATTTCTCTAGTAAAGATGTAAATAAGTTACTATTTCTGTAATGTTTAATAATTAAAAGTATTTTCAGAATGGGGATTTTCTAGCTTATCCTTTGTGTATTTTATTAATGACAGCTGCTATGTTAACCACACAAAGAAACTTATTTGAACCACGTAAGTAAACTAAGTTTGTTATGGCATTAAAATATTAACTTATTATAATTATATAAATAGATTATATACAAAGATTAAATTATAATAATTGAATTATTAACGATTAACAAATTAAATTATAGACTTTGCTATATATGTGCATTTTATTTTCAAAAAGTAGATCAGAAATGATAACAAAGACTAAATAATAATTTAAATTCAAAATAATTTTTACTTTGTATTAATCTGAAAATAGATATAGGTATAGAATGTAAAGCTTGCACACGATATATCCCAGTATACTTTGCAATGTACACACAGGATTTACAAACATTAAGCTGAATACATGTGTGATAACATTTCACCATTATTTTTAGAGACATAAATTCGCATAAATGTTTCAAAGAAAAGTATAGCACAGTGTGAGTGTCTAGCTCGTATATTTTATCATGTAGTGTATCTCGTACAAATTTAAAACTGACAAAATCCGACTCTGATTACTGGAACATAAATTGATTGCAGACAGCTAGGATGCATCGTTAGTTAATTCAGTTTGTATAGAAAGGGATCATTTATAAGGCTGATACGAGATCAGTCCAAAAATACGACACCTCTTTGATTGTTGATTACAACGTTGCAGCGAAACAAGCCACGTACTCTTAAAACATCGTTGCATCATTTATTTTGTTATTCCCAGTTCAGAATTTAACATTCTTTTTTTATTGTCGATTGAGACTTTATCATGCAGCTAAAAATTGTACAATCGTGCACAACTAATTTCATTAAAATAATATGATATATGTGATAGAAATAATTTAAGTTCGTGTTTGTTGGAGTAATTAAAATTATCATGAAAATTGTGTTTGCATTAAAACAAGATGTATGAACAGTAACCTCTTGTAAATATAATTGCAAAAAAAACACTCAAATAAAAACATATTAATTCATCAAAGTCACTACAAATAATAACCTTTTCACTTAGAGTGCTAATTCCTTTAAATGATATTCAGTTCCTTTGCGTGTAATCCTAAACGAGTCACGCATTCTTATACATTTTATATGACAAACGGACACACCATCAGTTAAATGAAATACCATCATCAAAGCATTTAAGACTAATTGCATTTCCAACATAATGCTTCTTAGTATGCTTCCCTCGTTTTTCCTCCGCCATAACGTTCAATTTAAAGGAACTTCTTGTAAGTATTCAATAGAGAACATTATCACATATACTTCGATTATGAGTTGAACCAAATTCTAATAAATGTCGTTGTTATGCCCTCGCGGAGTGGCATCTTGGGAACATCAATCATTATGTAAATGAAATTTCAATGTTTCTTCAACAGTATAAGGCATGCGTGGCACACGTTTACATTACTTAGGCTTAGAAATGAAAACGTTGCACGAAAAAATATATAAAAAATGAGGAAAACAAATGTATAGAAAAATTCCTCGAAGACTTAATATTTAAATTTAAAGGCAATAAAATATAACTTACATTTGAGTTAAATTAATTTTAATAAGTTTATCACTCCATGGTTCAATATGCACCAGAGCGAAAGAATAAGAACATGCTGAGGCAAGATCAAATGAATAAATATAAATATCAACTGAACTCCTTCGTGTTTACAAGATTTGATAAATTAACATACTATGGCATAAATACTACAAACCCCAGATCACCGTAATGCATCACGGAATGAGACCGCAATGCAGGTTGTTAAAAGCCCGATTACATAGTTAAGTTGTATATGCAAATACCACATTGTATTATTTTATATCCATCATAAGTTTCACCGTGTGTCGAATGAATGATTGGTGTATTAGGTAGATATTGTACAGATCAGTCCTTTTGGCACAGAACATATGACATATAGGACACACGAGCCGTTACAAATAGTATTGCGTATAGTACAGACTACTTTCATTTAAAAGAATGACACTTCAAAGGATAAACATGTCGAGTATCTAATGAATTATTTAAGTCACACTTATTTGCGAATAAATCAAAGAGTATAAAGTAAATATTTTAATCGAAAAGACAAGAAAAGAGAACAACACAGCATATTGTCATAAAACTCTTGTCAATGTCATTCATTTTCGATTATTTTTTTCATAACATATATTGCCATAGATGTAATCTCTCAATTATATTGAGATTTTACAATTGTATCATAAAGAAGAACGTGTTATACGGGTTATACGCAAGTATTGATTATTTGTCTGTTTATTTCGACGTACTATACATGACCACATGATGCGTTACGAACATGCTTGTCGGTCAAAAGTTTCGCCACATTGTAAGTTTATTGTTGAATATTTAAGTAACATAACATAACATAACATAATATTTATTAGGCATAAAAAAGCATATTGCAAATTTATAGCCTATACACGGTATGTGTTTGTGAGAAAGCAAAGACATGGTACATGTATTTGAGAAGTACAACACAAAACGATGAATACGAATAGTAAAGTTAAACAAAAGAGAAAAAAAGGCATGTCAAAATCATTCAAAGAATAGAATCAATAAGTCATTTACATAATGAATATATAATTTCGGTGGTGAATTTCATTTACAAAAAGGAAAATTATCATTATTTAAACGATCGATTATATTTTCAATGCTGGATACAATAAAAAAATGTTCCATTACACAGACTTAGTTAAGTATATTTATACGTAATGTTTATGTTAAAATTACAAAAATAATTAGTAGATTTCTTCAATCATTTAGCATACAACATATGTTTGCTGACATTTTATGTAAATCGAATATTCTAATTGAGAATGATAACACAATTTTGCTGCAGTTTCTGGAGTTTCACTTCTTTATATTGAAAATCATACAAAGAAGTGATCTTCTTCATTACAAATAGTTAACATAATATAAAATAATCACATTTATTACAAATCACAAGTTGATGAATTTTGCTGTATCCAAAAATATATACATAAGGCACATGAAAACAATAATCATAGTTAATACGGTTAACTTATTATTACATCTGTTCAAATAAACCAGGGATGTTTAATAGAGGGATCCGAAACTCCATTCATAAATCCAATAACGGCGAAAATATGCTATCGAGGCTGATAATCCAATCAGAAAAGCCGATAATTATTGATTTTATCGACAACGCGTAATAGCTTAACGGTGTTAACCGAGATGATATTTGACCTTGGTAATTTAAATTGTCACGTCATTTATTATTCAATATTTAAAATGTTACCCATTTTAGAAAGCTGAAATGCTGCTCTTTCTAAATATCTAATTTACATGTCAATTCATAACATATTAAAAAAGATATGACGAGTTTAACACGAAGTAATTACTTTTTGTCTCCCAACTGCGGCTAAAAATATCGCCACCTTCACTGTAAAATATATTATTGCTTGGTCATTTGTGGTCAGAAATTTGACAAGTAACATTCATTAGAAAGCTTATAGATTGACGTTTTTTCTGTGTTATTTTCAATTGTTTATTTGAACTATTCAAGTTATTGCGCCGAGTTAAAATCAAAACTTTTACTAGCAGCCGCGGTCGATTGAAGCGGCTGCGAGACGCGATCTTCAATGTTAGCTCACCAAATTATTATCATTTTTTATTAAATATTTAAGAAGTTACCATCGTTCGAAAGCTTGGAAATTGATTGTTTATATTAAGTAATTTATTTAGAAAGCAGATGAAAAATCATTCGTAAATCGCGATACTATTTTTTTTTTTTTTTTTTAAGATGAGAAGCAGGAAAAATAACTTAGCTGATCAGGTCTGTTTGTGTACTTAAATCGTAGTTTACTCGTGCATTTTTTATTTTCCTAGTTCCAGGACTTATATAAAATTCAATTTTGACAAGTTTTGTGTGTGGATAGTTACAGGACGTTACGTCATCCGGCACAAAAGAAGCGGTCCTTTGATGTCGGGTAGAGCACAGCTGTGTGGCATGTCCAGTGTTATTTTAAGCACGCTTGGGAATTTTGACAGGACCTTGACATGTGGTTTATGACTGGGACATGTTTGCATAGATTATCAAGTGTGTTATAAGCATTCATGGTTAAAATGAGATCACGAACGTTTATGTGTTCTTATGAAGAAATAATTAAACCTATACAAAATGGATAATAGTTGCGTTTTGGGATTACCGAATCTGGCTGGTCAGGTTGGTATGTGTTTCTTAAGTTACTAGAACATATTCGCAAATAAACGGCGATTACATTTATTTGTGACTTATTTGTCACCATTGATTACTATCTCGATGATTTTGTGACAAGCAAGCGACTGTTCATTTCGGAAATCGCGATACTTATTTCTTTGTGTTCTCAACCGCGTAAGATACTGCATCTGAAATTTCTGCCATTTTCCCCCAAATTCCAACTTAAATAGCATTAAAATCACTGGGTAGAAACACACAATTGTTTTTGCAAGCCATTCAGTAACATGAGTTTAGTTAATTTGCAGCTTCCAT
>VMBQ01000016.1:45308-61589 GCA_007657795.1 Dreissena rostriformis | reverse complement strand
TTTTTTATTGTAGTGAATATTATTATGTTTTTTGTTATTTATTTCGTTTTTTCCAAACACCTCTATTGCACTCTGTTTTTAAATATTTATAAAGTCGTTTGATACCTCATCAATGTCGCGCTCGTTTAAAATGGACTGTTCGAGTGAACACAATTGCGCTTTGTATTGCGATAAGACATTCTTAAACGGGTCTATTTTTTAGTCGTCCCATTTTATTTTGTAATCATATGAAGCTTCGGATTTGCTGCCTTCTTCGTCGGCAGCGTGTCTTGTCGCGAGACTAAAGAGTATGCCCGAATGGTCAGAGAGCTCATTTGGTTGAAGTATTTTAAAGTTACTTATAAGAAAGAAATCTTTTGGTTCTAAAAGTAGATAATCCACCAGGCTGCTACCCCTATGTGAGTGAAAAGTGAACTCTCCTACATTTAGGTCTTCGTGTATTCGCCCGTTACCAATAATGAACGAAGTCGATTGGCAGAGCTCAATCAAGCGTTTACCATTTGTATCAATCACGTGGTCTTTGTTAGCACGTGGTGGGATGTAAACACGATTTGACAACTCTTCATCGCCAATGTACATGTCAAAATCTAGAACGTCGCATACATTTGAACATCTGCTATTTAAATCTCCTGTGATAAAAACTTTGCCCAGATTTTTATATCGCTCAATGTTACATTAAGGGTTTCGAAAAAATCTATATTATTTGTATTAAGACTCGATTTTTTTGGAGGAATATAGATATGACCTATGTAAACATCAATGCCTATGTTGAAGAGGGATTTACAGCATTTTATCCAAACACTACCTGCTTGATTTGTTTTCTATTACTGTGATTAAGTACTTCGCATGATTTATTTATCGTTCGACGAATTGCAATTAGTTATGTATTTATATGATTCATGTCATCTCTGGAAATCTAGAACGCGATTAAATTAAATGAATAAGCTTCGTGTTTCAGTTTTCCGTAACAGAAATGGATTAGTTTATATTTAAAGAGAGTATGCACGATTTTGTCAAATATTTATGAATTTATATAAAAAGTTTAAAAAAAACTTATTATACATATATTTCAATATAAATTAAAATAAAAGTTAGGAAGAACATGTGTCGAAAAATGTGGAATAAGCATTTAAATCTGAAATCGAAAAAGACTTCCGGCCGAATTTGCCAGCATGTATATCATGCATGTAGGATGTGAATCTAAATTTAGTTTTAGTGCAGATTCGTTCATACGACACAAAGACACAATTTTGTTTCCTAACAAATACGAGTTAAAGTGTCGGCATCGGCTTTAACCATCGCTAACTTGTCTTTGCTGAATTTTATGAAATTCGTCTTCAATGTATAATTTTTCTTGCCTATTTTGTGTTATTGTAGCATATTTTTATCAATATATTGCAATTTAACACATATAAAAATCGTGCATACCCACTTTAAGTGAGTATGCACGATTTGTATATGTGTTGAATTTAATATATTAATAAAAAAATATGTTACAATAACACAAAATAAGTGAGTATGCACGATTTGTATAACGTTTAGACATATTGATTCAATTATTTTAAATGTAGCGTAGAAGTATTATTTGCAGAAAAGAGGTAACTGACATCGGTAAACTACGCCGTTATTTCATGTTTAGCTTCACTTGATATATGGCAAAACGATAGGGCAACAACCTGAAATTCTCTAAACATCAATTTTGATAACCACGTTCTGGCGGGTTGTTATTCATACATTATAGCGTAGGGAATATTGTTCGAATTACAACGTCTCGTAGTTACCTACAGTTTAAATGATAAACCCGTTGGGTTCCACTTACTAATGTTATGAACATTTAAATAATTTAACGAAAAGAAACCCATACATTAGTATAAAATCCGTCTGAAATATTATGCTGTTTATTGCTGTCACAGTTATCAAACAGGTTTAGAAACATTAAAAAGATACTAATTTCTTCTGTAACCATCAATCTTTGATCGATTAAAAAAATACATAAATACATGGGTTCAACGAAAGAAAGTTGTTTTCTTTGTATACAATGTGTGCCAATTGTGATGACTTTTAAACAAGGTCTAGAACAGGGGCTTACAAATGTAATATCATATTTCATGCTAACGTTAAGTGACTGTAATTTAAAAAAATGCTTGTTGAAGGTATTTTTCACGGTTTTTCATTTATTTTTCATTAATTAAAAGTAAACTGAGAATACAGAAAAGAAATATGTGCATGGTATGTACGACATTGTTTTTAATTTACGGTAAGTCTTCCAGTGATACACAAATAAGGTCATTCATATGCCTGTGTTCTCGTTTAGGGTTTTAATGTCATACCGTTATGATATGTTTCACTTTACACACAAAACCACTTGGTCACATTTCGATATCTCACTATAAAGTTTACAGCATGAACTTATCGATAGTGAAATTAAATAACATCTGTGAAATCGGCTATTAAATACCGCATTATACGCTTCAAGTGTTAGTTTAAACTTTTATTTCAAGTCAATATTTCATGTAAACATGTTCTCATGTAAACATAATTCGAAATTTACAGATAACAAAATTTAATGTGCTTAGGATTGGAAAACAAGGTCGATGTGACACTTATATTAATTCCTCTCTGTTTGTGTGGAGTTGCGATTGTAAATAGTGTAGTCTGGGGTCAAACTGTTAGTATTTAGTTTACATGTGAAAAGGGTAGGAGTAGACAATATTTAAGAAAAAATATGAATAAAGAAAAAAAAAAAAAAAAACGTTATTTAGGATGTAAATCTGATACACGGTTTGTTGTAGAGCAGTAGAGAGCCGATTGCACGTAAGTCGCAAAACGTTTCGTTGCTATGATGTATCACTGTACAGCGCGGAACAGAAATTCGTTTTCTGCAAAAGAAAATCGGTTGAAGCCATTTAACAGATTATTTGTAGTAAGAGGGCACTTTATATCGGTAAAGCAGTGAGATCTGAGGTTTGTATAATGTGGACATCTTAAGAGAAAGTGTTCGATTGTCTCTGGAGATCCACAGGAACACAAGGGTGGGGGGGTTTACTAGAGACCTTCTGTAAAGGTCGTAGTTCAATCTGCTACAGTCGAGTCGAAGACGTGTATGTAGGATTTGTCCAGTTTGTGAACCGCAATAAAAAAGAGGTGAGGATTTGTGTTTAGCTTTATTTTGGGCGTTTTTGAATGATTGTACGTCAGGTGAATTGTGTATTGTTATGGGCAGTTGATTCCACTCACGTATTGTTTGGGGTAAGAAAGATAAGCTGTATGCTTGCGTGCGTGCTCTGGCACTTCGAATGTGTCTTAAGTTGTATCCGTCTAAATTGGTTTGGTTTCTATTTGGAATCAGATCTGACATGTAGAGTGGTGAAAGTCCATGTGTCATTTTATAAAATAAAAGTAGGCGATGTTTTTTTTTCCTTCTTTCCGATAATGTATCCCATTTGAGGTCGTTCAGTAGCTTTTGGATGCTGCAATATTTTATTGCTCCTGTGCATATACGGGTAGCTTCCACGTGAACTGATTCGAGTTCTTGCTTAAGATATTCGCTACAGTTGTCAAAGACAACATCAGCGTGTTCAAGTGTAGGGCGAATAAGTGAAAAATACATCTTTTCGAGACAGAAGCGATTTAGGAAGAATTTAAGCTACCTGAGGATACCGAAAAGTCGCCAAGCTTTTGTCAGAGTAATTGAGATATGTGCATTCCATTTTGCGTCAGAGGATAGGGTAAGACCCAGGTGCTTGTGAGTGTCAACTTCTTTGATATTTAACGAATTCATAATTAAAGGCTGGTGTTGTAGTTTATGCCTTTTCCTGCTGAAAAGAATAGATTCAGTTTGTTCAGGGTTGAACGATACGAGCCAAGACTGGGACCACGAATGTATGGATGCAAGGTCGTTGTTTAACGTGGTTGATGCAGTAATCGGGTCTTCCACAATTATGTAAAGACTGGTGTCGTCGGCAAAAATCCGGATGTTCGAATTGACAGCAGAAACGATATCATTAATGTAGGCGAGGAAACATAAGGGGCCAAGGATGGAGCCTTGAGGAACGCCTGCTTTTATATGGCGCCATGATGACGTAGCATTTGCAGACACAACGCGTTGTTTACGGTTTGACAGGTAAGACATAATCCAGTTAAGTAGAGAGTCACATATACCAAACGACGAAAGTTTTGTGATGAAACCACGATGCCAGACTCCGTCGAAAGCTTTTGAAATATCACAGAATACGGCACGCAATTTTCTTGCCCTCGTCCATCGCCTGACATATGTCGTTGTAAAGACATGTTAGTTGATTAACGGTCGAGTCACCTTTGATGAAGCCAGATTAGAAAGGGGTAAGAAGGTTATTTGTCGTTAGGTAATTATATATTAAGTTTTGTATGCAGCGCTCCATTAGTTTGCCGAGGCGACTAAGTAGGGAAATAGGGTGGTAGTTGGATGGTTAAGAAGGATCTGATTTTTTGAAGATGGGCGCAACGTGAGCAAGCTTTCAGGAATCAGGGAAAAACGAATTGTACATGAGCTTATTAAAGAATGTTGAAAGGGGTATAGAAAGTTCGTGTACGCCTTCTTTTAGAAGCCTAGGACTGACCATGTCTAGACAACTTGCCTTGCTTGGGTCAAGAAGAGAAAGAGCGTCTTGAACGTCTTGTGGCGTGATGGTGATGCTTCGCAAAGAGGATTCCGTAAGACGATGTGTTGGTGGAGGAGAGTGATCTCGATCGTCGACAGTTGACTGAGAGGAAAAGTATTGGTTGAGAAGATCAACTTTGTCATTGTCAGAAATTGCCTCGTTATTGTGGTCGTATAATGTTGGTATTGTTTGCGATTGTGTTTTGTTTGTTAATTGTTAAGCTGTTTTAAACCACATTTTAGGTGATGTGTTAGGTTGATTTAATTTGTCAACTAATTTATTTTTTTAAAGTTTTGTTTTGCTTGACGTATATGTTTATTCACTAAGTTTCGTGCGTGTTTAAACCTTGTCCATGCCTCTGGCGTATTTGAATTGTTTGCTTTTTTTATGAAGTTTTTGTCTTTTTCGTATTAGAGTTCTAATCAGATTTGACATCGATGGGATGTCATGAGGTCTTATTTTGATTATCTTGTTTGGGATATTTTGTGATGCTATTGATAAGATTTTGTCTGTAATTTTCTCGGTAACGTCATCTAGGTCGTCGTTATCGAGAAGACTGTTCCAGTACGTCGTCCGTAGGCCGGCTCTGTAGTCATCATAGTTTCCTTTGTCGTAGACCCATATTCGTCGTTTGAATGGAGCTATTCTGGGCTTATCAAAATGGAGACATACCACTACTGGACAGTGAAAACGAGTTAAGTTTTGAATGAAAGGGTCTGCAACAAAGCTGGATAGTATGTGATTTTTGTTTTTTACAAAGATTAGATCGATAAGCGAGCTAGAGTGTTTTGTGATGTGAGTTGGTGAGGAGATAAGTTGTTCAGCGTTGTATGATGTCATAAGGGTTATGATTTTATTTGGGGTTTGGCTGACATTCATATTAAAGTCTCCAGTGATTATGATATTATCGTAAGACAGGGTACAAGCCTGATCAATGTTGTGTTCTAGTAAGGTCCAGTAGTCTTTGTTTGCGTCATGAGGACGGTAAATGCCTCCCAACAAGATACTGTTTTTACCTGTTTACAACTCGACCCAAAGGGATTCTAAGCCATTAATAGAAAGATCTGGTTTCTTGGTTGCATTGATACCTTCTCGAACGTATATAATTACACCGCCGCCAAGACGATTTGTACGATCACAGCGAAATGATGGCTGAAAATTCAATAAAGCGATATCATCGTCAGGAATGGATGAGTTTAGCCAAGTTTCCGTAAGGACTCGTACGTCGTATGGATGTGCCTTTACTTCTAAAATGTCAAGCTTTGGTCTAAGACTCTAAATATTCAGGTGCATGATGCTGAGTTTGTTGTTGTTCAAGATATGGATGTAGCCTGAGATGGAAGAAGTACTCGATGAGTCAAGGCCTGGGTTAGGGTTGACGTCTCCAGAGTAAAGAAGAAGTTAGGAACATAAGTACATCAGTGTTTGTTTTCTGAACATTGAGGGTTGATAAATAAGGTTAAGCAACAGAAGATTAGGTTTGTTGTTAGGTGGGCGGCATGTTCGATCAGTGTAGAGAGTCATGTGACTAGGGAGGATGATACCTCGGACGGTTGGGTAGAAGCCATGCCGCCTGTACAGTTGTAGACAAGGTGTGGTGGTCGGATCTCATACTCGTCAACGTGAACCGTGTACCAAGAGGGTTACAAATAAAATAAAAGAAAAATAATAATGGAAAGATGTAACATATTATGATTAAGGACATGATGGTAAATGGCCAATGTGGTGAAGTTAAGTGCTGTCGGAAAAAACAGTTAATTCAAAACATGGGTATGGTGAAAGTAGCTTCTAATGGAGGTTGTGTGGCTAATGTTTGAAAACCTTTCGTTTTAATTAAAACAAGAGCAAAGGATTGGTTGTTGAAATGCGTCACAGCAGTCTTGTTTCCGGAAGAATGGTTAGTGATAGTGCCCTACTATAGGCAAAGGCTACGCTCTTTGCTTTTTAAAAGAAGAAATAACGTGAGTTCTTATTTCAAAGTTGTTAAATATCGTGTAGATGACAGCAAATATATGACAGGGCAAAATTCTATGATGCTGCAAAAAAAGAGGCGACATCAAAAACACAGCAGATAAGGACATGTCAGGTAATAAACTTGAATGTATATAAGTATCGGTGTTATACAGGTATGACCTGTTTGACAAGAATGTAAAGATGGTACATTTAAATGTAATTTACAATAGGCAATTATCGGGCACAATTCATCAACAAGATTTCAACAATGATCAATGGTTTTAGGTGAAAACTAAACTACACACATGTAGTGTGGATCGTTCGTTGAGTAAATGTCAATGCATGTATACGAAGTGGTAATATTTTGTGAATATTAGATGGCTATAATGTAGAATAAGTAGTAATCTCTATACAGACAAATGGTCAATACTTGTACTATATATATATACAGCAAGGTGTAAAATCTTGATATGCTCTAACGATTCCATAGAAATACACTTGGAGACTTTTCTAACGCATCACGTATTCCTGAAAATTTAAATGAAATCGATCAACATTTACATCACTGCAAAAGTCAAATTTGCAAAATTGCACAACGTAAAATAATCAAAACGCATAAACTTACACTTCTTAATGACTGACCGGTTTCCAGCATGCCAAGTGAGCTCCTGAATATTCATATGAGCCATATTGTTTTTTTAATTAATGCCATGTTTTTCTTTGTGTAAAAACCCTCACGTGTTAGCTTGTTTCATTTATCCGAAATCGTTCATCTAACAGAGGATTGTTCCCCAAAAAAAGCAATAAACATATTGCATATATTGTCGCCAAATAAATCACGTCCAATGAAAACATGGCGTTGGATTGTTCTATTCAAACCCTGACAGAGAAACAATTATACATATACATCTAGAACTCACAACAAGTACAGAAAAATAACCTTAGATTGTATTGAAAATATTCGTGTCTGGTCATATCTTAAAGTCCTTAATTCAAATAGTAAAACAATCAGTTTTAACTTAAGGATAGATATACACTTATATTAAACTTTTCTTTTTTATAACAACAATGAACATTTAAAATAGACGTTAATGTATTCATAAAACGAAACCATCGATCAAGTCGATATGAAACTATATCATAAATGTAAAAATACTTCGGAAAGTCTTTAATGGAATATAAACTTGTGTGCATAATTGTGAAATATAATCAAAACTGCAAGCAATTACCAAGTGGCAAAAAAATGTTCAAAAACATCAATCAAAACCCCATATGTAACAATATTTAAGAAAACACACACATTTACGGTGTTGCCAATGGAAATGATGCACAAACAAATGTAAGTGCTCAGTTAAACATTCGCCCACAAAAAAGGTATGTGCCCTGATACTGACTGCAGTGATGTCAGCGTATAATATACATTTTGGAGGGTTATTTGCCGTGTACAAGCATTTCCTGTACCTAATAACCATACATTATCGGGATAATACACGTTTTCGAGGGCATGATCATCTGCGGGCGCTCGAAAAATCCGTTCCTGCCCGAGTGCGCACTCGGGCAGGAACGGATTTTGAGAGAGCCCGCAAATGATCATGTCCGAAAAAATGTGTTTTCTCGCTTTTATTGCATAAACAAATCACACATACCAAAATAAATTAAAATAACATTGAAAACAATTTGTCTTGTTCATTCGTCATCGACAAAATAATTCGATTATTTCATATGACGTCATACAGTTCAAGGTTGTGTGTTACATATTCCTCACTCGGTCATCATCAGAAAAGACGAGGCTTTACCTTCGCATAGCCAGTTTTCGATTTAAAATGTGTGTAAAAAGTAGATTTATGCAAATTTGAAATGCAACCGCACAAAGTAAGAAATGAGGAATTATTTTGTCGATATCTTATTAACAAGACATGTTGTTTTCAATGTTATTTTTAACTTATGGATATTAAAAACACATAACAGTGCTTGAACGGCACGTGAATCGCCTTGTTAATACACGATTTCTCCCGTTCAAGCCCTCCTTTTGCCAAGTTTCTGCACCCCGCCAGAGGACATTATAGATAGAGTTTATGCAATAATAAAACATACCAAAATGGTTATGAGTCGTTCTCAGTAATGGAAACTGCAAAAGCAGTGCAAACACAAATATAATGTACAATATAGCAAAATATGAAATATTGCATCCTTATATTTATAAAATAACACACACAAATATTAACAAACCCCCATTGTGTTGCATGTATGCACTTTATAACTAAAATTTCAAATAGGTGACGGTGACAGAGTTATTTGTGATTGTTAATAAAATTGTAATGCAAAATGTCCGGGAAGACATGGTAAAACTAAATCAAACTGTATTAGCAGTCTGATCATAAATATAATGGACAATGCTTTTGCGGACCAAGAACGCTAAATGAATTATAATAAATGTCCCAACACAATGCTCAATCCAAGCGCCTGCTGAGTCTTTGTCAGAGACAAAACGCAGAAGAATCCACAAAAGCCACGTGACCGCACACGCTCGATACCAACTACATTCAAATTAGCCGCGCTGTGAGAAAACCGGGTTGAAGTATTGTCGCATAGTAACATGTGCAGTCCGCACAGGCATATCTGGGACGACACTTTTCGCCTCGACCAAATTTGTGTCAATCTTCAGATCGATGATTAAGCAGTACATTCGTCCCAGAAACAACATATTGCATATAGTGTCTCCAAATAAATCACGTTTCGGGAAAGCAATCACAAGCTTTAATTCTGGTGCATTCCCTGATGGGTGATAAACGATAGAAAAAACATCTTACATTCACAGACAAATGGCCACAGATATGGAATTCTCCCGCATGGTTATTTACCTCACTAAATGTGCACCATTATGATCGAATTTCGTTGAATTTGCTAAAACAAAATGGGAAATATTCAAGAACATAATCTACGATACATGACGTTGTTTAGTACATCACAACTCTCTAAAAAAATCGTATTGGTAAGATTATAAAGAACCTCATTTACAATTTAGTAATGCATTCCTATGGCAAGAGGTATATATCTTCCGCGAATAAACGAGAAAAGTCACGAAACATTGCCATTTATATAATAGAAACTTTTGAAGAATTGCACATTAGAGACAATTTTGTTGATGAGTATTTATAAAAGTACATTCGAATGGTTGAAATTTCTGGATAAATCAACAAATAGAGATGATAATGTATTTGTATACTGCATCGCGTGCAGTAGTTTTGAAAATCACAGTTCCGTACAAGTTGTTTGATGGCGTCAATCATGTAATAGGTTATAGGCACCTGTGTTTCAGTACAAACATTGTGTACTTTCTGTTAACGTAATAGATTCCATATCGAGGGATATCAAGGTCCAGCCTAAGTAAAAATCGTCCCAGAAAGCTAGAAAAGGCTACCAACATTTGACAGTTTGCTATTTATACAAATACAAATACATTTATATAGCGCAAAAATTATTTAACAATATTCAATTGCGCTGTACACAGATATTTAAATTTAAAAAAAAAACTCATTTGTTATAGAACACGCAAAACAAATGCGTTTTAAGTTAAGTTTTAAACTGAAATTCTCTCTGTGTGCATTTTAAGTCTTTTGGAAGAGCATTCCACCACTTGGGTCCAATCACTGCTATTGATCTGAGTTCTCGGGATGTGGAAATTATTACCATCAATTGATCTAAGACTTATCGACCTTCACCAGTTGTGAACACATCTCTTATGTAACTTGGAGCGGTTCCACATTGAGTTCTTAACATGCACGAGTATTTTGCACATCACACGTGCATGTATTGGGAGCCAGTGCAGTGTCCTGAAGATCTCCTAGCTTGGTTTATCGTGCAAAACATCGGCGCAATTCTAGTCGCTCGATTTTGAATTCGCTGCAGTCTGTTAATCTGATATTTTGGAATTTCAGTGAAAAGTCCGTTGCAAAAGTCTATGTGAGAATGAAGAAGGCTGTGCACAAGGACCTCTGCAGATGTTTGTGATAAGTGCCTACGAATAATAATAACAGTCTGACTTCACATTTCTACCTTAAAGTATTCTGGTTATATTTTTATGAAAAAAAGAAATTACATATAAATGTGTGATTTGAATGTATGGAAAGAAGGCTTCGTCTAAATGAAATACTTACATACCATATATTTTCTTCGTTAAGAAAAACTCATTTTTAATATATGATATACCATGGGAGAACACATTTGATTTGATCAACGAACACAAGTGTGCAGTTTGAATATACGTGTCCATATATGTAATGGATATATCCTAAATAGCTTATATCATGCAAATACCAGCATATAAAAGTGTACAAAAAGCATATGAATTAGGATACGTACTAAATAGATTGATTTATAAACTGTATAAACAAGATTTCAAAATGATTTTCATAAAAATGTAATACACTACGTAACAAACATTTCATGGATAAACGGCTAAAACCTGAACAAAAACAGCAATTAAACCTTTGTTTTCAATTTTATTATTTGGAAACGAAATTGTTCAACTTCAATTTTCAAAATCAGGATATACGACTAATATGTTAATAAATATAGTTCTTGTTATAACATGTCCAAATATAGAATTGTATAAAAAGAAATTAATACGTCAATCATAAGGCAATACATTTATACGATAATGATTCAATTACCTTCAAATTGCAATTGTATTCATCAGATATATAGAAACATGTATCTTGAACTAAGATTTCAAGCATATATATATATATATACAATATATGTAAATTTATAACATAACACGTTAATTGTGCATATCGTTGCAAACAAACATGTATATACATTCATATACTCTTTATTTCCACTTTCGGTGATTTAACATACATGCAATACATATAATTCAAATTTATATATATATAAGTTGAGTCATATACTATTTACATAAAAATATATACGTCTAAATACTATGTATAATAAGATTCATCAAACGTCTGTTATTTTATAACACAATATAGTTACTTTGACGAAACACACATATAAATAATAGCTCATATACGTCTTGTTGTTTTATCATTGAGGACGTTGGCCGCTGAATGCAGTAATGCCGCTATATAATACGGATTAATATCGTTGGGGATGTTACACTCGCGTAGTAGTGTAAGTCTATATGCTTATAGTCGTTGACAGGGGGCGACGGCATGTCTGTTGCTGAATGAGACTATAAGGCCATAGTGTCTGCAATGATGTCCGGGAGTTTGTTCCCATGTGTTCACTAGGAAATGCACAGCTGCCGAGGCTTCCATTGTTTCATGAGGTGTCCTCGCCGCGGTCCAGATGCGAGCAGGTCTGATATGAACGACAATAAATCGCAAAAATTCTGGATCCACTGTGACGCGTACTGTCCATTGGCCCGTGTGATATTGGCGGATCGCACTGTTTGCTATGCGTTTCCACGTCAGTTTGGAGGAATCATAGCGGATTAACAATAAACTGTATACAAGTTAGCAGGGTTATACTTTTCCATTAGTGTATATATGTCTGGTATAAACCCTTTCTGTGAAGATTTGCCTCGGATATTAAATAGCGCTAGTCTGTACTCGAATAGTTGTTTCGTGTGATACCGGTATTAAGTGTTCACACAGCAGAGTTTATAAAAAAGAACATCAGTTTTATTAAGTCGATTTTAGCAATTATTGGTAGCCAACCGATAATGCTTAATGACATATCAGTTCTTGTTCGAGTTGGTTGATTTTGACACATTTTTGCTGTAAATCTCATGAATCTTTCTAGTGTAAGTACATCGAAGTTCTTCAGTTGTGACCAGAGTTCCGATCTGTACAGTGCTCTCGGGATGGACACCTTTTCCACGAGATCGGCCATTTTCAAAGGATAATTGTCCTATGTGAT
The DNA here is from genome assembly GCA_007657795.1 of Dreissena rostriformis. Lineage (NCBI taxonomy): Eukaryota > Metazoa > Mollusca > Bivalvia > Myida > Dreissenidae > Dreissena > Dreissena rostriformis. The sequence goes on along the minus strand of VMBQ01000016.1, from coordinate 49,110 downwards.
TTCCTTAATTATCATTGGTGAATACACCGATGACCGACCCTTTCGTATTCTTGTGTCAACTGCGTGAGACGACTTGAGCGACCTGTGAAGCATGATTCCCACGTTTTGCTGATTCTGAGGGGAGCAGTATTTTGTCACAGATTTTTACTGTAGTCTGAGGCAACACACTGCTTTTTCCACAAACCATATAAATGTAATTGCCTTCATTAAGTCGGTATCCCCATGTGTTAGCATATCTCGTTACGATCCTTCATTAAGTCGATATCCCCATGTGTTAGCATATCTCGTTACGATCCTTCATTAAGTCGATATCCCCATGTGTAAGCATATCTTGTTACGATCCTTCATTAAGTCGGTATCACCATGTGTTAGCATATCTCGTTACGATATTAAGTTGGCGCTGTAATGATTGAGCACTGCATGAAATTAACGTGAGGTCGTCTAAAAGAGTTGGATTCCCGGTGTTAAGGTGGCCAGTGGTGGTTCCGTGTGCGGATGACTCCAAATCCAACAGAAGCTTGTCTATAAATAGAAGATACAGCCAAACCGTCACAAAGTATGTTAACATTACAAAGCACGTTCATATTACGCTTCTTTAATATATTTTACATAAACGTATCTGTTCATGAAATTGTTGAAATTTATTAAATCGTTTGTGTTTTTCTAATGTTAAAATGGCTTGTTCACAGATTTGAAGGCAGTTGTTGATGTGTGTCAGTACATGCTTCTTAAACATCGGAACTGCAAAGCTCACTTACATAACAAGAATATGGTTAAAAAAAGAAAGAAAACAGTTTGTCCCCGTTTTGGGCTCGAACCAATGTCCTTCCTATTATAAGGGCTACCGCTTTATCCGATCCGCTATTCAAATTATCCATAACGTATCCTCGTTTTATTGCACCATTTAATTAAAATCACAGAAACACTCCTAATAATTCAATCGTTGAGCGTTATAATTGTATATCCACTTTATATCCACATATACATTAGCATAATTAAATATTGGTTTATAATAAAAGACATTGATAATATTATGTTAACTCTTCTAAATGATTACGGGTTCGCTTACATGTTTGAAACGTGTCACTATGTTAACAACAACGCATTTCTAACTGAATTTGAATGTAGAGTCATAGATTGTTTTAAACAACACTGGCTTCAAACACTTGAAAGTCCAGTTTTAATATTGTACAAAGAATTTAAATTATCGTTCGAATATGAAAAATATTTAGATGTCTTACCTAAAAGCCTCAGATTTTACTTCTGTAGATTAAGGATGTCATGGCATTCATTAAGAATGCAAACGGGTAGGTTCAATAATAATCGAAAAGCAAGGGAAGAAAGGTATTGTAGTTGTTGTAACTCACGTGATATAGAAGATGAATACCACTAAATGTTAATCTGCCCTTGTTATAATGATATCAGGGAAAAATATATAAAATCATATTATTTCAAGCGACCATCAGTATATAAATTCCTACGCCTTATGAGAACTTGTTCTATTAAAAAGACTGTATTAAGTTATCTTTGGTTTTTTTTTAAGAAGCTCTTTTTATCAGAAAGTCCTTATTGAATGTTGTACATAATACGACCAGCTGAATTTGTATGTTCGGCGGGTTCTCTTGTTTGATTGTTAATGTGATTGTTTGTTTTTGTGTATGTTTATAAACCTAGCAATTAATCATATAGCTTTTCGCTACGTAATATTACTACTATTAGCAAAGTGAGCTATATGGTATATGGTATATGTTATATGTTACATGTCTAATATTTGTTAAATACAAATAAGAATTACTTTTTTACATACAGATGTTAAACAGACGTGTCGGATTGTTTAATTTGCTGCAATATGGAAACTATGTAATCTATGCAAAATATGTGTTTTATTTCTTACTATTATTATTAATAATAATCCACATTGCATGCGCAAGATAATCAATTTGTATTTGAGTATATTGCCATAAATATTTATAACAAGATAGCCACCCTATCACGAAAATAGTTTGTAAAAATGCTTTTTTTTTTACTTGCATGTTTTTTACGTTAGATTGAATGTATACTACGTATACCTGTGTGATCACTTACTATTCACATGACCTGTTGATCTGTTCTGTTCTGTTTATAAATTGTAAATGATGATTATTCAAAAACGAAACTGTATTTTCGGTACGAGTAAACGTTGTTATTTGTTTCGCTAGGGTGTTCTTTTATTTATTTTTTGAATTTGCTACAAAGAATTGAAAGACTGATTGTTAACAATAGTATTGATTACGTGATACTGACTCCATAGTTGTATGATTATATATACGATATCATTTAAACTTTAAACATTGAACATAAGACAGAAAAAAAGTTTACGCAGTTTACCTAAGTGCAGTTTTTTGCAACAACGTGTTAACTAGAATAATTATGCGTTTTATTTCTCAGCCTTTCATATTCAATGTCTCCAATATTCTTGATCAGTGAGCTGTGATGTCAAACTCTTACAGAATGTCATATTACAGGAAAATACCGATACAGGATAATGACAAAGTTTTATCTGCGCTTTGTTTGTTTTATCTGTGCTTCGATAAGATTACACCAACCTCCGCGCAGAGATTTGAATGGAACGCATAGAATCTGGTTGGACATTTCGTGATGGTGTATGTGAGAGTAAGGAACAACAACTCTGCATGGAGATTGATACTACCCGAGAAGAGGTTACTTCCCTTGGTATCAAGTACGCCATTTATACGACATCACAGCTCACACCCCAAAGGTAAGTCATTTAAGTAAGGACGAGCTCGTTTGGCAGTTTCGACGATCAGCATAGGTAAAACTCCAGTCGAATGCGCTGGAATTCGATCATGTAATAATAATCCTGCGAAACACAACTTCTTCAACTCATTGATGACCTGGCACGAAAAATGACATCTGGACAACAAACTGATCTATACATCTAATATTGCTTGATTTCAGCAAAGCGTTTGACAAAGTGAACCATCTTAAACTGCTTTTCAAATTACAGGAACATGGTGTGGATAATGCTACTCTCTCATGGATCAAATCATTCCTTTTAGGTCGTACTCAACGTGTTGCTCTAGATGGAGAATTATCATCCGAAGTATCAGTGACATCCGGGGTACCACAAGGGTCTGTGCTTGGTCCGTTACTGTTCTTCTCTATATAAATGACTTGCCTCAATCTATTACTTCTCAAGTTCGCTTATTTGACGATGACACTGCCGTATACCTTACAATCAACAATATGTATGACTGTCATACTCTACAAGAAGATCTTGATAAACTAATGAAATGGGATCAACTTTGGGACATTGAGTTCAACCCAAGTAAATGACAAGTATTAAACATAACCAGAAATAAGTCAAAATTTTCTTTTAATAACAGACTGCATGGACAAATATTATAAACTGTTGACAATGCAAAATACTTAGGTGTGGACATTTCAAAAGACCTTTCCTGGAACACCCATATAAACAGAATTACAAATAACGCTAATAAATCTCTTGGTTTTCTCCGCAGGAACATACAGACAAGAAATTCCAGCATTCGCCAGCTCGAACACAAGACCATAGTTAGACCACAGGTCGAATATGCTTCTACCGTATGGAGTCCTCACACATTACAAAATGTACAAAATATTGAAAAAGTACAGCGTCAAGCAGTCCGCTGGGTCAAGCATAACTATTCCCCATACGACAGTGTCACCTCCATGCAACAGGAACTTGGTTGGCAGACCCTACAAGACAGACGAAATGACACTAAATTAATCATCTTTTTCAAAATTATCCAGGGTTTAGTGG
>VMBQ01000016.1:31481-44459 GCA_007657795.1 Dreissena rostriformis | reverse complement strand
GACGGACGGACGGACGGACGGACGGACGGACGGACGGACGGACGGACGGACGGACGGACGGACGGACGGACGGACGGACGGACGGACGGACGGACGGACGGACGGATGTGAATAAAAGTTTATGTTGCTTTCCTGTGTAATTTAAAGCTGACAAAAGTTAAGTGTCATTAAAATACCATTCTTCAATGGGTACAATTCACAACTTGATTTTTCCCAATTGGAAGATTTCGCGACTCATTTTTTTCCCAATTTGGTGAATTCACGACGCGAAAAATTCCCAATGGTAGCAGGGACCGGACCCGTTCCCAATTGGGTGAAAAAAAATCACTGCCTTAACAAATAGGGACCGGCAAAAAATCTTCTTTTAAGAAGGAGTCTTGTATCAGAAGAAGAGGACTCCCCATAATATCAGTTGACCCCTGAAAATTTCAAGCCTTCAGTCTTTTGACTCCTTGTTATCAAAGTCCATTGAAATGATATTGAAGTTCATGGAGACAAAATATGTTTCTTAAAATATCTGAATAAAGACTACAGTTTCTAAATGTTTAGACATAATAAAGATTAATTTTCTTTTCCTTAGGAACTGAACAGACTTATGAAACACATCAACAGATTGGAAAAAATTTCAAGCTTGTGGAAACATATGGTGAAGGTATTTTCCTTCCTGAGGAATCTCATTTCAGAGACAGTTCTGAATATTAAACAAACAGCCGGCAGTAACAGTGTTTATTGAATACATAATAGGTTCTGTTTATGTTATAATTAAGAAGTGGATTATCTTAGAGAGACATTTCACTCCCAGGGAAAATTAATAACCCACATCAGAAGGAAGTAATTACTGTGTTCACAAAGTAAAAATAAACAGTTTTTGTGGGATTGTGACTTATTTCTTAGGCTTACAAGAGTTCTTTGAAAAGATTATTACAAAATAAATAGACGTAAAAAGTTTATTGATATTATTAAAGAATACAAGATATAAATATTTATTTATATTCATCTTGTTTTACGGGGGCGCTGCGTGCTTGTCTTGAGTTTAGATGGTTGATGACTAAAACATACTTATTTCAGTCTTTGATATAGCTTAATGTTATTTTCTTAGCTTCCTGTTTGAGGATCATTATGATCTACAAGGACATTAATTACACCACGATAAGAGCTTTTTAGAAAAACAAAATCATGTTGTTTTGTTATTATATAGATATTATAAAATTAATGAAATCTTCATAGTGATTTGTTTTTCTAGAAATTGGGTATTCAACAGGAATATGCTGAATATTTCTGAGGTAATGTGCTTTTCTTAAAGGGACTGTCCAACAGATAAAGCGTCGCACGACGCGAAACGATATTTTAAGAAAGTACCAGGATTGCTTATATAGCTAAAAAAAATACATCCGCTACAAACATGAGCGAGGACGGTCGAGTGGTCTAAGCGGGTAGCTTTTTACTCCAGGAATCCAGGGCTCAGTGGTTCGAGCCCTGTTGAGGGTTACTTTTTTTTCCTTTTTTTAAATTGTATTCTTGTTTTTTTACTGGAGATTTTTAGTTCAAATGTTTAAATTTATCAATATAAAGCATTTAAAGCATTTAATGACACGCTTCAATACATGCCAAAATCTGTTGGACGGCCCCTTTAATGGAGAATATTATCACATTTTGTAATGAACATTTTTTTTCTTAATCAACTACATTTTGTAAAAACAAATGTTGGCCAATTGGTTTATACATCTCTTAACACTAACCCAATACTACACATCTGTTGGCCAATAAATGTGTGGAATAAATGGGCAATTATAATTTCTATGATCAAAGTTCTTGTCTTGTATTCCTAAGATTGGCAAATAAATGGGCAATTATAACAGCTTTGTCAAGTATTTTCTCTGCTTTTCTTCCTTAGTCAATCATGCAGCAGGCGCCTGCTGCAGACAGAAACAAGCAGCCGATATTGGAGGCGTTGATTGGTTGTCTGGGAGCACCAGATTACTTCCAAGGTCACGTCCTTGAAATTGCATCCGGCACTGGTCAACATGTGACACGTTTGGCGCAGACGTTAAAAAAAGCTATTTTCCAGCCCAGTGATTTTGACCCAGCTAACTTGACGAGGAAGTTATTATACATAGCTTTAAGCTGTCCCTCATTTTTTTCTCCGATTGTTTGACAATGGACGTAATACGAAAACGAATAGTATGAGGACATGGAAAAACGCTTGCTTCAACAGTGGCATTACAGGTACCCCACACTATTATGGGGCAGTGGGTACTGGGTTTTTGCCAGACATTGTGGATTGTATGTTGAGGCCAGACTGATGTTGCAAACATATTTTGTCTTCCACCTACAATGATATATTATACAATCAACAACAGATATCAACTTTATATTAATTAGCGCCATGTTAAACCTGTCATATATTACATTGCTCGTTCCTCTTGTTTATCAATATAAACATTTGTTGGTTGTAGAATGTGTGTATGAATTTTACAATTTGAAAAGTCTACCAGTATCCAGTAAAATTATACAGGATAAAGTACATGCGGAAAACTGACAATTGTGAAATGTTCAACCACACAAGTTTTCTGTCCCCTAATGTGGAGCTTTGTTTAATTTGAATTTATATAATAGAAAATATTTAGTCACAGAATTGGTTTCTTAAATTACTAATTGTTATTATTGTTAAGAGTATGGATACATAACATATATACAATTCCTATTAATAGTGTTATCCATTTGGGATATATTGTGATACATATCAGTTAACTAAAGTAATTATATTCATTATTGTGTTTCTAATTAGGTGTTTTGTATGCATGCAATTATCTATATCATACTGCCTGTTGTTTCCCAAGCATCGCAGCATACATTTCACACCTCCAGCTGAGTAATGTACGACCTCCGCTACATGTCGATATTTCATCTGCCGTCACTAACTGGCTTGGCGAACACTTTCCTGGAAGCTGTGATGTAATTTACAACGCCAACATGGTCAATATTTCACCCTGGCAAACAGCTGTCGTATGTTCAAGTTCTTGTTATTTTGATGTTCTTTTGATGAGTTATATGTGTTGGTTGATGGTTTGTCAATATAAGGCTGATAGATTATAAAGACATTTTTGTATAAAATATGTAAATGATGCAACAGAGCCCTGAGGGGTGATTTTAGAAATAAGCCACACTCTGGGAGAACTTGGCTTAATGCATGTAAGTTAATTGCCGTCCCATATTAACCTGCACATTCTGCAAATATTTCACTCCACCAGCTGGGTTATGATCGACCTCCCCTACATGTTGATGTCACATCATCTTCATGAAAGCTCTGATGTTGTTTACAACGCCAACTTGGTCCATATTTCGACCTGCACAGACTAATATGGGAAATACTTTACGCATTTATCTCAGTATTCTCTGCTATTTGGCTTTGTGTAAATTCTTAAAATACACATGAATCCAATGTCAAATTGTAATTAACAAAATCAACATGCTCATGGTAATCTTTTGGGATCACATTTTGTCCGTCATGCGTCAGCCATTGTCAACATTCTCTTGGTTTAGTTCCAACTCGATCACGGGAGATGCTGGTCCATTATAAAACATAATCTCAAGGGGGGTTGGGGCAATCAATCATAGGGTTTCCCTATATGGCTTAAATGAAACCTTGTTATCACTCTAGAAGTCAAAGTTTTAGTCTTCCTGAAACTTGGTCCGAACATTTGTTATAATGATATCTTGGCTGAGTTCCAAAAAATGTCTGGTTCATTAAAAACAAAACATGTCCACCAGAGGGAAGTGCGGTTTTCCGTATATAGCTGTAATGAAACCTTGGTCACTCTCTAAGAAGTAACTTTTTGGTCCAAACTTCATCAAACATCGCTGAAAACATTTTTTCAAAAGATATTTCTGTTAAGTTTGAAAATTGTTGGGTATGTTGAAAAAGATTGCTGCCCGGGGAAGTAGTTTATCCTTACGTAGCTGAAGTGAAGCATTAGTAACACTCTTGAAGTCAACTTTGGTCCAAACTTAATAAAACATGGTCAGAACATTTGTTTTAATGATATATGAGTCGAGTTTGAACATTGTTTTGGTCCGTTGAAAAACAACGCAACAGGGGGCAAACCTTCATGGTGTTCGTTCAGAACATTTGTCCCAATCATATATCGGCCAAAAATGGGTGGTTTATATATGGTGAAATTATAGATCATATAGGTCAAATTAAAGAGAGATTATACGATTTTTATATGTGTTAAATTGTAATATATTGATGATAATATGTTACAATAACACAAAATAGGCAAGACAAATTATACATTGAAGACGAATTTCATAAAATGCAGCCAGCAAAGACAAATTAGCGCCCCGAGCCGATTGTGACGAAGATATTTCGTACATATTTTCCTACAAAAACCGAAGCATTCGTCTTTTTATTAGGATCGGAGTTAGTGTTCGCGTGTCGTATGAAAAGTATCGTTAGGAAACAAAATTGTGTCTTTCTGTCGTGTGAACGAATCTGCACTTAAACTAAATTTAGATCACATCGTACACGCATGATAAACATGCTGCGAATTCGACTGTACATACATTTTCGATTTCAGAATTAAATGTCTGGCTTATTTCCCATTTTTCGACACATGTTCTTCTTAACTTTTATTTTTATTTATATTGAAATATATGTATAATGAGTTTTTTTACATATTTTATATAAATTCATAAATATTTTACAAAATCGTGCAATCTCGCTTTAAGAAAAAGCTTATTAACACTCTAAAAGACACATTTTTGTCTGATCGACATGAAACTTTTTTAGAGCATTTGTTCTAATGATATCTTATCCGAGTGTGAAAATGGGTCCGGTCCGATGGAACATACCCCCCAGGGGACGGGGTATTTTTCTTTCAAACTCTTCAGTGAAACCATGTTAACACATGTAAATACCGGTAAAAGTCACACTTTTTTATAAAATCAGCAGGAATCTTGATCAGAACTTTAATTGTAGTTTAATGAAATCTATAAAACGGTTACGGATAAAAAGCAAAGTTAAAAGCTACATTTATTTCACAAATATAACAAAAGCTGCTCAGTGCCTTCGTATGTCAGGTGAGCAACTTAGGGCTTTGGCCCTTTTGTTGAATTCATTTGATGAAAGTACGTGTGGGCTCTTTTCATTAAAATGCTACAGGGTATGTTGAACCAATACTAAAATTTATGTCAAATATAATTTAACTTCATATATAAAAGATTTCATAAGCAGATACTTTAATGTACAATTTGTCTTGAGACATACAAATTAAAGTATGTTTATTTATAAGGTACTTTTTTAAATTTGTTCATGCGAATTACTCTCAGATTTTATAAAAATTTACAATATGTTCTCTTTAAGTTTTCACGCTATGGTTATTTTCTGAACAACTTAAGCACAACTAAATACATTTAAATAATATGATATATGTGATAAGAAAAACATTAATTTAGTGTTTGTTTGAGTAATTAAAAATTATCATGAAATTTGTGTTTGCATTAAAACTTGATGTATGAACAAAAACCTCATGTAAAAAAACTTACTATATTTTGTTAAATATAAATTCATCCAAGTCACTACAAATAATAACCTGTTTTCACTTAGAATGCGAATTCCTTAAAATGGTATTCAGTTTTTTTGCATGCAATCCTTAATGAGCAGCGCATTCTTATACATTTAATATGACCAACTGACACACCATCAGTTTAATGAAATACCATCATCAAAGCAATTAATACTAATTGAATTTCCAACATAATGATTCTAAGTATGATTACATCGTTTTTCCTCCGCCAAAGCGTTCATTTAAAAGGAACTTCTGGAAAGTATTCAATAGAGAACACTATTACATATACTTAGATTATGAGTTGAACCAAATTCTAATAAATGTCGTTGATATGCCCTCATGGAGTGGCATCTTGGGGACATCTATCATTATGTAAATGAAATTTCAATGTTTCTTCACCAGTATAAGGCATGCGTGGCACACGTTTACATTGCTTAGGTTTAGAAATGAAAACGTTGCACGAAATAATTATATAATATTTTAACATATTGAAAAATAAATGTTAAAATGTACCTGAATCAAACAACACTGTAAGGCTCGAGGATATGAAAGGTTGACCTTTCCGTATTTATATTTACTACCATATTTCAGTATGATTGACGGACCTCGTTTGTTGCTTAGTATCACCATTTTAATTAAGTGTTAAGCTCAACTACTTTAATAATATTTAGTATCTGTTTAATTTCTTCGCATCAAACAATTGAAATGAATCGGTTGTGAAATATCATTGGCTTGTTTATAAATACATCTCCAAAAAGAGGTAGCGCCAGTGATAAACGGTCGTCATACAGTTCTTTTTTTGCAAATGAAAACAAACGGTCAAGGTCGTTTAACTGAAAACACCATGTTGGAACAGAACGGATTACACACGCATATACTGATAACCAGTGAAAGTAAGTATTGAATTGTATTCCCAATTTCTTAAAAATTAATCCTTTTTTTGCAAAAACTACTTTCTTTGAATGAATGAAAACAAGGAATCATATATTCGTAAAATAAAACTCAAAACTAAAAATAAAGCATATTGTAATAAAACTCATGTCAATGTCATGCATTTTCATCAGATATATTGCCATACATGTAATCTCTCAATTACATTGAGATTTTACAAAAATGTATCACAAAGTATAACGTTTTATACGCAAGTATTGATCATTGGTGTGTTTATATCGCCGTACTAAACATGGCCATATGATGCATTACGTACATGCTTGTCGGTCCAACGTTTTTGTCCACATGGTAAGTTTATTGTTGAATATTTAAGTACTTCGCATGATTTATTTATCGTTCGACGAATTGCAATTATGTATTTATATGTATCATGTCATCTCTGGAAATCTCGAACTCGATTAAATTAAATGAATAAGCTTCCTGTTTCAGTTTTCAGTAACAGTATTGAAGTAGTTTATATATATGATACACGTTTACTTGTGTATGTGGAGTTAATGAAAACAACACGCGTTAAGGTGTGCGTATACTAATAACATATTCTTACACCATTAAGATTTTGAACAACTTTTCTGTAGTCCTTGTGTAAGGCCAATGACCAAGGCGCATAAAGTTTAAGTTAATTTGGAAGAACGTTGCCATATTTATAGTGTTCCTGCAAAATCTCCATATATCTAGTTTTATTACAGATCATTACATGTGTGATCATGGTCTTTATTTATAATCATTGACAATTGCACATAACTGGAACCAGCTTTTTGTTTTAAGTAACATTTTTACTACAATAATAAAACGTTAAACCTGAAAGAAAATAAATAAGAAGATAATGTCGTCGAAAATAAAACTGAGTAAGTGTTGTAATATAGATGTTATGGTATTAACAAAATAATCATACATATTGTTTCCGAGTAAATCACTTGTCCTGATTATCTAATTTCGAAGAAATTGAACTAAATTCCCCGATAGGTGATTGGAACCATCAATGCAAAGCAAGTGGTGTTAAGCTTGTAACAAAATAACATGCAGTTATAAACACAATGTAATAATATTATCATCGCGATTTAATTTAAACAGAATTAACAATAAATAATCAAACCATTTTATTATAAATAAGTATTTAGATATATTCGGCGTCAATTGCAAACATGAAAGTGCCTTATAGACAATAATTTCATGTTATTTAATTAAAACCTAAGTACTGCTAAACGTGCTGACATGTTTTGTCTTTTAACCGTCGTAAATCAATTATTTAACTAACTGTAAAAGTGTAGTCTAAGTGCATACTCTGTTTACAAAGCTGATACGATTTATTATGGTTCATCTTACGAGTTTTGATTTTTTCATGTCCATATTTGATGATATAATTTATGTAAACTGCCCCTGTGTTTATTTACTAAATAAAGAAAATATTCGTCATGTGCAATTGGAAATGAACGTAACACATGTGTTGTTTGATAATTAAGCGGATTTTCTCTTATTAGGACACGATACTTTTTATTCTAAAAACGTATAGACATAGTGATACAATAATTCTATATGTAGCGTAGAGGTATGATTTACAGAAAAGAGGTAACTGACCTCGGCAAGCTTCGCCGTTATTTTACAAAACGATAGGGCAACAACGTGAAATTCTCTCTATTTATACATCAATGTTGATAACCACGATTTGGCGTGTTGTTATTCATACATTATAGCGTAGGGAATATTGTTCGAATAACAACGTCTCGCAGTTACCTACAGTTTATATGATAAACCCGTTGGGTTCCACTTACTAATATAATGAACATGTAAATTATTTAACAAAAAGAAACCCATACATTAGGATAAAATCAGTCTGAAATATACTGGCTGTTCATTGCTGTCACAGTTATCAACCAGGTTCAGAAACATTCAAAAACAGATACTAATAACGTCTGTAACCAGCAATGTTTGATCGATTATAAAAATAAATTAATCCATGGGTTGGGCGAAAGAAAGTGGTTTTCTTTGTATACAAGGTGTGCAAATTGTGATGACTTTTAAACAACGTCTAGAACAGTGGCTTACAAATGTAATATCATATATCATGCTAACGTAGTGACTGTAAATAAACTATTGCTTGTTGAAGGTATTTCTCACTGTTTTTTAATTATTTTTCATAAATTAAAAATGAACTGAGCATACAGAAAAGAAATATTTGCATGGTATGTACGACATTGTTTTAATTTACGGTATGTCTTCCAGCAATACACAAATAAGGTCAATCATATGTCTGTGTTCTCGTTTAGGGTTTTAATGTCATACCTTTATCATACGTTTCATTTAACACACACAAACACTTGGTCACATTTCGAAATATAACTAGTTATGAAGTTTATAGCATGAGCTAATCGATAGTCAAAAAAAATAACATCTGTGAAATAGGCTATTAAATACCGCATTATACGCTTCACGTGTTAGCGTGTTTCATGTATCCAAAATACATGTAGTTCATCTTAAAGAGGATTGTTTCCGGAAAAAAAGCAATAAACATATTGCAGATATTGTCTCTAAATAAATCACGTCCAGTGAAATCATAGCGTTAGATTGTTCTATTCAAACCCTGATAGGAAACAATTAATATACATCTTGAACTCACAACAAGTACAGAACAATAACCACAGATTGTATTGAAAATATTTGTGTCTGGTCATATCTTTAAGTCCTTAATTCAAATAGTAAAACAATCAGTTTTAACTTAATGATAGACGTACACTTATATTAAACTTTTCTTTTTTATAACAGCATTGAACATTAATAATAGATGTACATGTATTAATAAAACGAAATTTTCATCGATCAAGTCGATATGAAACTATTTAATCTCCTAAATGTATAAATGCTTCGGAAAGTATGTCATCGAATTTAAGACTTGTAAGTGCAGAATTGTGTAATATAATCAAAACTGCAAGCAATTACCAAGTTGCAAAAAAAAGGTTCAAAAACATCAATCAAAACCCCATATGTAACAATATTTCAGAGAACACACACATTTAACGGTGTTGCCAATGGAAACGATGCACAAACAAACGTACGTGCCCAGTTTTACATTCGACCACAACAAAGGTATGTGCCCTGATACTTACTACAGTGGTGTCAGCGTATAATATTTATATTTGGAGGGTTATTTGCCGTGTACAAGTATTTCATGTACCTAATAACCATACATTTAAACAAACCAAATGGTAATGAGTCGTTCTCAGTCATGAAAACTGCAAAAGCAGTGCAAAAAACAAATATAATGTACAATATAGCAAAATATGAAATATTGCATCCTTATATTAAACAAAAAAAACAAACAAACACATTGTGTTGTTTGTATGCACTTTATAACTAAAATTTCAAATAGGTGACGGTGACAGAGTTATTTGTGATTGTTCATAAAATTGTAATGCAAAATGTCAGCGACGACATGGTAAAACTAAATCAAACTGTATTAACAGATTGATCAACAATGTTTTGCGGACCAAGAATGTTAAATGAATTATATTAAATGTCCCAACACAACGCTCAATCCATGCACCTGGTGAGTGTTTTCCAGAGACAAAACGCAGAAGAATCCACAAAAGCCACGTGACCGCACACGCTCCACACCAACTACATTCAAAATAGCCGCGCTGTGGGAAAACCGGGCTGAAATATGGTCACATAGTAACATGTGCAGTCCGCACAGGAATATCTGGGGACGACACTTTCCGCCTCGGCTGATTTTGTGTCAATCTTTAGATCGATGATTAAGCAGTACATTTGTCCCAGAAACATCATATAGCATATAGTGTCCCCTAATAAATCACGTTTCGGGAAAGCAATCACAAGCTATAATTATGTTGCATTCCCTGATGGGTGATAAACGATAGACATACATCTTACATTCAGACCAAGTGCAGACAAACGGCCACAGATATGGAAATTTCCCGCATGGTTATTTACCTCACTAAATGTGCACCATTATGATCGATTTTCGTTGGCTTTGTTAAAAAAAATGGGCAATATTCAAGAACATAATCTACGATGCATTACGTTGTATTTTGTTATCGCAACTCTCTTAAAACATCGTATTGGCAAGATTATAAAGAACCTCATTTACAATTTATAAATGCATTCCTATGGCAAAAGGTATATATCTTCCGCGAATAGACGAGAACAGTCACGAAACATTTCCATTTATATAATAGAAACAATGGAAGAATCACACTGTAGAGACAATTTTGTGGATGAGTATTTATAAAAGTACAATCGAATGGTTGAAATTTCTGGATTAATCAACAAATGGTGATGATAATGTATTTGTATACTGCAACGATTGCAGTAGATTTGGAAATCACAGTTCCGTACAAGTTTTTTGATGGTGTCAACCATGAAATAGGTTATAGGGTACGTATCACCTTCTACGGAAAATAATGTAATTTATTTTATCCAGAATGACTAATAAAATCCATATTGCATTACGTGCACTTATATATTTCATTTCATGTAATGATTGCTATTCCCTTTTGTCCCCTATTTTGTCGTGTAATATAACTTTATATTAAATTGGGTTTTGCATAAGCCTGTGTTTCAGTACAAACATTGTGCACTTTCTGTTAACGAAATAGATTCCATATCGCGGGATATCAAGGTCAGTGCGTCCAGCCTGAGTAAACATCGTCACAGAAAGCCAGAAAAGGCTACCAACATTTGACAGTTTGCTATTTATACACATACAAGTACATTTATATAGCGCAAAAATTATTAAACAATATTCAATTGCGCTGTACACAGATATATACATTAAAAAACTCATTTGTTATAGAACACGCAAAACAAATGCGTTTTAAGTTAAGTTTTAAACTGAAATTCACTCTGTGTGCATTTTAATTCTTTTACCACTTGGGTCCAATCACTGCTATTGATCCGAGTTCTCGGGATGTGGAAATTATTACCATCAATTGATCTAAGACTTATCGACCTTCACCAGTTGTGAACAACTCTCTTATGTAAATTGGAGCTGTTCCACATTGAGTTCTAAACATACACGATTATTTTGCACATCACAAGTGCATGTATTGGGAGCCAGTGCAGTGTCCTGAAGATCTCCTAGCTTGGTTTATCGTGTTAAACATCGGCGACAATTCTAGTCGCTCGATTTTGAATTCGCTGCAGTCTGTCAATCTGATATTTATCTGAGAAAAGTCCGTTGCAAAAGTCTATGTGAGAATGAATTAGGCTGTACACAAGGACCTCTGCAGATGTTTGTGATAAGTGCCTACGAATGATTATAACAGTCTGACTTCACATTTCTAACTTAAAGTATTCTGGTTATATTTTTCTTAAAAAAAAAAATTGCATATAAATGTGTGATTTGAATGTATGGAAAGAAGACTTTGTCTTAATGAAATACTTAAAAACCATATATGTCATTCGTTAAGAAAAACTCGTGTTGAATATATGATATACCATGGTAGTACACGTTTGATTTGATCAACGAACACAAGTGTGCATTTTGAATATACGTGTCCATATATGTAATGTATATATCCGAAATACCTTATATCATGCAAATACCAGCATATAAAAGTGAACAAAAAAGCATATGAATTAGGATATTTATTATAGATTGATTTATTAACTGTATAAACGAATTAAAAATGATTTGCATAGAAATGCAATACACTGCATAACAAGCATTTCGTAGATAAACGACTAAAACTTGAACAAAAACAGCAATTAAACCTTTGTTTTCAATTTTGTTATTTAGAAACGAAATTGTTCAACCTTAATTTTCAAAATCATGATGAACGCCGAATATGTTATTAACGATAGTTCTTGTTATAACATGCCCAAATATAGAATTGCATAAAAAGAAGTTAATGCGCCGATCATAAGGTACTGCATTTATACGATACTTATTCAATAACCTTCAAATTGCAATTGTATTCATCAGATATAGAGAAACATGTATCAAACACTAAGATTTCAAACATATATATCTGTAAATTTATAAAATAATAAGTTAATATCGTTCAGAGAACACACACATATATATAGGGAGAAAGGTGTGTGAACAACCAGATACACAGACATACATACAGACATACATATTCCCGTTTGAGACTATGGCGTGTGCGCCTTGCTACGGTGCAGAACGAGGCATACATTCTATGAAATCCCCATCCCCAAAAAAGGATGGTTCATTCACAGTTATATACCCCGTACTTACACCGCAACACATGTCGACGTGGGAACAATGTTTTACATACACAGAATGGACAAATTTACATACATAAACACTTATTCACAAACATGAAACAATAGTTGTATTAGGGCAGGATCCGATAAGGATTCTAAACTACCCTCACACTATGTTAGAAACACCGCGGAAATCCGTTGGATCTAGAAGATACAGTGAAATTATGAATATTTTTGTTTATTAACAGGGAGATAATTATATTTCACAACAACG
>VMBQ01000016.1:14941-28644 GCA_007657795.1 Dreissena rostriformis | reverse complement strand
TCGACCCCAGGGGTTCCAGATTGTTAAATGTACACCTATTGTGTATGGTGTGACTCTTCAACAACGCATATTGACAAAAAAACAAAAAACACAGTTTGAAAAAATACCCCTCGTATAGGTATTATATATACACAAGGTATGAAACGCACTATATGCCTATTGCTGAAAGATTGTGGAACACGGGACGTGACCGTTTTCATCGAGAACACACATGTTTCCATGCAGTTGCCGAACTAATGCAACTGGATTCGTTAAAAGACATTAAAAGCAACGTGATTACACAACTTACCGATCTCAAGTTCGGCTAATAACTTTAATATTCAATTAACTTCGACTTTCTCGCTACATGTATGTGTTTTGCTGCCATTTTTGTAGACCGAATGCTCGGTTGTAAAACGCCATATCATTGGCCAACACAATGCTGGCTATTAGAACAACCAACCAGATGACGCGTTATAAAATTAAAATGGTGTACATGTGTAGACAAAACACAGAGTGACATGTAGCGAAAAAGTCGAAGTTAATTGAATATTAAAGTTATTAGCCGAGCTTGAGATCTTTAAGTTGTGAGGTCGGGGGGGGGGGCAAATTTATGATACTGCTGCCTGTGACTGAGACCTGGAGATGCAATCTTATCAAATATGAGTCTACCTAGTCAATATAAATTGCCGCCATAGAGTCTTTTTACGATTTTTGCTTTGGCAGACTCTCTGCTCAGATTTATCAGAACGCGAATTATTTCAGCTAGGAGTCTACCTACCTTGTGTCACGGTTAAAGGTGGTGTTGCGCCGTGTGTTTTGTACAAGTCCCAGCTGAGACCGACGAGATGCAATCTTTCCAAATACGAGTCATATTGATGCAAATGTTACCAAGAAGCTTTATAACTCAGAAATACATTTTACATCATACAATTTATGATTTTGTATTGTATTTCACTTAAGTTTATGAAAACCAGCATTTGCAGAGCATTTTACAAATATTCAGAAACAAAATAAATCTTGACTCCCCATGATATCAGTTGACCCCTGAAAATCTACAGCCTTCCGTCATATGACTCCTTGTTATCAAAATCCATTGAAATGCCATTGAAGTTCATGGAGACAAAATATGTTTCTTAAAATATCTGAATAAAGACGACAATTATAATGCAGTTTCTAAATGTTAAGATATGATAAAGATTCATTGTCTTTTCCTTAGGAACTGAACAGACTTATGAAACACATCAACAGATTGGAAAAATTCCCAAGCTTGTGGAAACATATGGTCAAGGTATTTTCCTGAGGAATCTTATTTCTGAGACATTTCTGAATATTAAACAAACAGCCTGCAGTAACAGACAGTAACAGTGTTTATTGAATGTATAATAGGTTCTGTTTATGTTATAATTAAGAAGTGGATCATCTTAGAGAGACATTTCACACCCAGGGCAAATTAATATCCCACATCAGACGGAAGTAATTATTGTGTTCACAAAGTAAAAATAAACAGTTTTCCTGGGATTGTGACTAATTCCTAAGGCTTGCAAAAGTTCTTTGATAAGATTATTACAAAATAAATAGATGGAAAAAGTTAATTTATATTATTAAGGAATAAAAGATATAAATATTTATTTATATTCATCTTGTTTTACAGGGGCACTGGGTGCTTGTCTTGAGTTTAGATGGTTGATGACTAAAACATACTTATTTCAGTCTTTCATATAGCTTAATGTTATTTTCTTAGCTTCCTGTTTGAGATTCCATCATAATCATATACAAGGACAGTAATTACACCAAGATTAGAGCTTTTTAGAAAAGCAAAATCATGTTGTTGTTTTGTTATTATATGGGAATTATGAAAATAATAAAAATCTTCATAGTAATTTGTTTTTCTAGAAATTGGGTATTCAACAGGAATATGCTATTTGATTTGATTTCTAATCTCCAGCATTCAGATATTTCAAAGTCCTAATTACTGACATTCAAGTTTCATTTCAAAGGTTAAGTAACTTAAAAAGCTATGGTGGAACCTTGCAACAATAAAAACATTTCTAAAGTATCTTTGTAAAAAAATGTCTAGTCACTTACATTTCAGAAGTAATTTGCTTTTCTTAGTGGAGAATATTTTCACATTTTGTTACAAACATATTTTTTTCTTAATTAACTACATTTTGAAAAACCAAATGTCTGGCAATTGGTTTATACATCTCTTAACACTAACCCAATACTACACATCTGTTGGCCAATAAATGTGTGGAATAAATGGGCAATTATAATTTCTATGATGAAAGTTCTTGTCTTGTATGCCTAAGATTGGCAAATAAATGGGCAATTATAACTGCTTTGTCAAGTATTTTCTCTGCTTTTCTTCATTAGTTGATCATGCAGCAGGCGCCTGCCGCAGACAGAAACAAGCAGCCGATATTGGAGGCGTTGATTGGTTGTCTGGGAGCACCAGATGACTTCCATGGTCATGTCCTTGAAATTGCATCTGGCACTGGTCAACATGTGACCCATTTCGCGCAGACGTTCAAAAAAGCTTTTTTCCAGCCCAGTGATTTTGACCCAGCCAACTTGCCAAGGTAATTATTGAACACAGCTTAAACCTGGCCCTCATTACATTTCTCCAATTGTTTGACAATACAAGAAATACAAAAACAAGGAGTATGAGGACATGGTAAAACGCTTGCTTCAAGATAAAACAGTGGCATAACAGGTACCTCATACTTTTAAGGGGCAGTGGATCCTGGTTTTTTTTAAAGAAATTTTGGATAGTATGGTGAGGCCAGATTGATGTAGCAAACATATTTTCTCTTCCACCTACAATGATATATTCTATGATCAACAACAGATATCAACTTAATATTAATGAGGACCAGGTTAAACCTATAGTATATTTCATTTTGTGTGCCTCTTGTTTTTCAATATGAACATTTGTAGGTTGAGGAATGGGTGTATGAATTCTAAAATTCTAAAAAGTCATCCAGTATCATGTTGAATTATACAGGATTTAGTACATCCGGAAATCTGACAATTGGGAAATGTTCAGCCTCATAAGTTATCTGTCCCCTACTGCGCAGCTTTGTTTAATTTGGTTTAATTTGAATGTAATAGAAAACATTTAGTCACATAATTGGTTTCCTAAATTACTAATGTTATAATTGATAAGAGTTTGAATACATAACCTATATAAAATTCCTATTATGTTGGTTATCCATTTTGGATATTATGTGATACATTTCAGTTAACTAAAGTTATTATATTCATTCTTGTGTTTCTAATTAGGTTTTTTGTATGCATGCAATTATCTATGTCATACTGCCTGGTATTTTCCCAGCATCGCAGCATACATTTCACACCACCAGCTGGGTAATGTACGACCTCCGCTACATGTAGATATTACTTCTGCCGTCACCAGCTGGCCTGGGGAACACCTTCCTGGAAGCTGTGATGTAATTTACAATGCCAACATGGTCCACATTTCACCCTGGCAAACAGCTGTCGTATGTTCACATTCATGCTATTTTTATGTTCTTTTGATGAGTTATATCATATGTGTAGGTTGATGGTTTGTTAATGTAATGCTGATAGATTATACAGACATGTTTATATAAAATATTTATGTGATTCAACAGAGCCCTGAGGGGTGATTTTAGAAATGGACCGCACTCTGGGAAAATTGGGCATAATGCATGTGCGTAAATTGTCGTCCCATATTAGCCTGCTTAGTCTGCATATATTTCACTCCACCAGCTGGGTAATGTCCGACCTCCCCTACATGTTGATATCACATCAATTTCATGAAAGCTGTTATGTTATTTACAACGCCAACTTGGTCCATATTTCAGCTTGCACAGGCTAATATGGGACAATACTTTACAAATTTATCCCTGCTATTTGGCATTGTGTAAATTCTTAAAATACACATTGTAATTAACAAAATCAACATGCTCATGGTTAGCTTATGTGATCACATATTGTCTGTCCAGTGTCGTCCGTTGTCAACATTTACCTTGTTAACACTCTAGAAGCCACATTTATTGTCCATCTTTATGTAACATGGTCAGAACATTTGTCCCAATGATGTCTTAGTTGAGTTCCAACTGGATCACGTGAGATTCCCGTCCATTATGAAACATAGTCTCAAAGAGGGACAGCATTTTTTCCTGTATGGCTTAAATGATACCTTATAATCACTCTAGAAGTCGAAGTCTTGGGCTCGATTTCACCAACATTTAAAGTCTAAATTATAGACTCAGACTTAAGAAAAGAATCGAGTTATTGTTTTATCCATGATTCGTATCATAAAAAAATCACATTCAATATAAAGAGATTTACACAAGATCACTTTTCATTCATTTAACATGATTTGATATCTATAGAAAATTGATTTTTAAATTTGGGAAATATAAGTCTGAGACTATATTTTAGACTTAAAACGTTTGTGAATATGAGCCCTAGTCTTCCTGTAATTTTGTCTGAACATTTGTTTTAATGATATCTGGGCTGAGTTCCAAAATTGTTCTGGATTGTTAAAAAACATGTCCACCAGAGGGTAGTGCAGTTTTCCGTTACCGTATATAGCTATAATGAAACCTTGTTCATTCTCTTAGAAGTCACATTTTGGTCCAAACTTCATCGAAATCGCTCACAACATTTGTTCTAATGATATCTCTGTTTAGTTTGAAAAAATTTGGGGTATGTTGAAAAACATGGCTGCAAGGGAGGGGAGCAGTTTTCCTTATGTAGCTGTAGCGAAACATTGTTATCACTAGTAGTCACATATAACTTCATAAAACATGGTCAGATCATTTGTTTAAGTGATATATAAGCCGAGTTTGGAAATTGTTTTGTTCCGTTAAAAAAAAGAAAAAAGGTGGCAAACCTTCATGATGTTTGTTCAGAACATTTGTCCCAATGATAAATCGGCCCAAACTGGGTCTTGGTCAAAATCTAGATCATCAGGTCAAATTAAGAAAAAGCTTACCGGTATTAGCACTCTAGAAGTCACATTTTTGTCTAATCTTCATGAAACTTTTTCAGAGCATTTGTTCTTATGGTTTCTCATCCGAGTTTGAAAATGGTTCCGGTCCATTGAAGCACATACTGGCAAGGGGTTGGGGTAGGTTTCAGATCTTCAGTAAAACCATGAAAACACAATAAAAGTCATACTTTGTGCCCAAATCAGCACAAATCCTGATCAGAACTTTAATTTTGTCTTAATGACGTCTTTGAAATGGTTACGGATAAAAAGCAAAAGTCAAGTTAGAATCTACATTTATTTCACAAAAATAACAAAAGCTGCTCAGTTCCTTTGTGTCTCAGGTGAGCAACCTAGGGGTTTGGCCGTCTTGTTGAATTCATTTGACAAAGGTATGTGTTGACTCTTTTTATTAAAATGCTACAGGGTATGTTGAACCAATGCTAAAATTTATGTCAAATGTAATTAAACTTCATTATATAAAAGATTTCATAAGCAGATATTTTAATGTACAATTTGTCTTGAGACATTCAAATTAAAGTATGTTTATTTATAAGGTACTTTTTTGAATTCTTGCATGCACATTACTCTCACATTTTATTAACACCTCGTCTACAAGATGTTCTCTTTAAGTTTTCACACTATGTTTATTTTCTGAACAAATTACATAAAGTCTTCAATATTGGTGTACAAAAAAATGATATGGTCTAAGGGAGGTAACTTGGACAGACATTGATTGTTAATCAAAGATTCCATTATGCAGGAAATAGAGTCGTGTTCTGAAAAACTGGGCATAATGCATGTGCGTAAAGTGTCGTCCCAGATTAGCCTGTGCAGTCTGCACAGGCTAATCAGGGACGACACTTTCTGCCTTAATTGGATTTTTGCTAAGAAGAGACTTCATTTAAACGAAAAATGTCTCAAAAGCGGAAAGTGTCGTCCCTGATTAGCCTGTGCGGACTGCACAGGCTAATCTGGGATGACACTTTACGCACATGCATTATGCCCAGTTTTCTCAGAACGCGGCACAAAAGATTAATAGGAAGTTGCGAACATAAATGATTTTGCTAGCTATATTCATATGAAAGTAAATACTGAAGTTTTATCGATAACAAATCTGTTAAGAATAATTCATTAAATGTCTTATATCAATAAGACAGGATAACAGATTGACAAATAACTAATGATAAACCTGTTTAGTGTAGCCTTGGTTTCGTCAAAATCCTAAAGCTTTCCGAGACACTGTGTTTAAAAAGATTTTAATCGCTAGACAGACACTTTATATAATAAACCACCTTGACCTAACAGCAAATAACTTGAAATTTGATAAACAATTAAATGCAAATATTTTTCAGGGACTTTTTGAGGCAGCTGGTTACTTATTGAAAAAGGATGGCTTATTAATTACATATGGGGTAAGACCTTTTTGGAGACTTTGGTATATTGCATTCTGTGCAATGATCTAGCCTTGCATCTCTAAACATTTTCATCATAAATTACCATTTCAAAATGTGTTCATGTGGAACTAAGAATGATAACTGAAGATGAGGTTTTGTTGTAATATCAAACATCTATCAAACGTTTACCTTTATTCCTTATTAATATTGTTAAAGACAGAATGACTGTTTTCTTGGACCTTCAAACAACTTCTTATGAGCTTATTTTATTGCAGCCTTATGCTGAAAATGGAGTTTTACAACCGGAGAGCAACATTCAGTTTGACCAGTCCTTAAAGTCAAGGTAGTATATGCACAATTACGTTTGTGTACAAATGAATTATTTTTTACTTTTGATAATACAAGTCCACAGTAACAGTAACAAGGTAGCAATATTCGTTTTGTTAGTATTTCAAGATTGTTTTCAAGTATTATTCTTTTACCTTAGCTGTTTTATCATCACTACTTCAGTGCCCAATAGAAAGTTGAATGTATGGTGCCCTATCAAACTTCATTGCATGTAGTGAATTTCACATATAGAGAAGATTGATTCCATTGTTAGTACATTACCCCGGTATATGTTATCTCACCTTAGCATGAAATGGTAAATGGCTGTCTGGCTTCTTGAACAATTTGATTCAAACGACATCTCCTTAACTGCCAAGTGGATTTTCCAATAAAACATCACAGGAATGATCCTTGCGTGACATGCTTTCAAAGTTGTTCGAATCCGTCCGCAGCATAGATCAAAAGAGTTAAAAATAGATTTAAAATATGAAAATTCCATGGCTCTGAGGCTTAATATTTTGTTTGAACTACTTGTCCTCTACCCCAGGGGGTTTCTTGTTTCCCTGATATGTATATAGTGAAAACTAAAAAAAAATCCCCCTAGACGTTTCGTATTTGTTATTTTAAATGGTATGGTGTTCCTCTACCAAGTTTGTTCAAATCATGCCCTGGGATTTACTTGTTTCTGTTAAATGTATATTATGTACATGTTTTAAGTTTACACTATATAATAAAAGTGAACACTTTACAAATCCACTCCACTGAAAGCGCAAGACCCAGAGGTTTAATATGTGTTATGTAAAATCATGCCCCTGGGGTCATTATTTGGTTCCGCCATCGGGACAACTTGTTTCTCTTTATTGTGGTCTTCTAACAAATTTATTCAAATTTTGGCAATTTGATCAAAATTTGCCTGCCCTGCTATTAACTTGGTCTCCTTTTTGGACACAGTTAATAAATCTCTCAGCTAAGACCTCTATAAGAATAAGAATTCAGGTGAGCAATTCAGGGCCATCATGGCCCTCTTGATACAATTCCCATCTACACATCCTGAAGTGCCTTACAATTGCTATGTTCCTGATTTGCAGAGACCCATCCTGGGGTGTACGAGATATAAGAGACCTACGTGCCATTGCAGAGAAGAATAGTATAACTCTGGTAAAAAAGGTATGGACACTGGTCTTGTAGAGCTTTTGATGAAGCTTCTTTTGTAACCTCTGCACAGCAATTAACTTGATGTATCATTCATGAAAAATGTTACATTTCCAAGATTTTTATTTTCAACATTTTTTTAATGTTTTTGCTGGCATTATAAAATGCATTTGTATAAAAAAAATCCTGCATAATGTTATACTAACTGTACTAAGTTAGTCAATGTGCAAATCACACTTAGGACTGGTTCCAACCAGGAAACCCACTGGAGAGGGTCCCAAAAAGCCTTAGGCTTTCAATGCAATTGAGCTCAAATAAATCCATTTAACGTAATTAGGTTTTCATGAAAAATAGCCATTACGCCTGAAAGCATTGTTTTGTTTTACCTTACCCTCTTCCAATGTTTTACCTTACCCTGGTCCAATGTTTCATTAAAGCATCAACATACCTTGCAAGAAGCACTTCTTTTATACTAACGACTTACATTAAAAAAATAGAAAATTTACTAAAATGTGTATGTATTACTGGTACTCAACAGGCTAAAAAAAACTATACTCCGTACTGTAGAAGTAAGACATAATTATGACATTTTGAAAAAAATCAAAAAAATTGTAAATTATTGTATTCCTTCCTTTCCATTTGTCTTCGTTTCGACAGGTTGACATGCCTTCTAACAACAAGACATTGATTTGGAAGAAAAGCTAGTGGACCCTGAGACGAATACAGGACATATTGCTCAGAAATCTAGCAGACTGATGCTTCTGCTGTACGGAAAGATGCGAAAAACAGAACACTGTTTCTTTTTCTCTACCAAAGAAAGATGTGTCGTTATAGCTCACCAACATTAACTTGATAATGATCTTTGTGCATGAATATATTGAAGGCACAGTAATGATGAATACAATGTACATTAGACAAAAAAATCGCTACTTAACTGTTCCAATTTTATTTTGGGAAGCTTTTGCACTAGCTTAATAGAGTATGAATGTAGGACACATTTCAGCAAGTCATTTGGACTTATAGAGCTTACAAGTATCAGATTTATGTTGGTGAGCTATATATGTAGTTTAAATTATCAGGTGCACTTTGTGTATTATTTTTATGTCATTTTATTGCTTTTTTTGCCCCCTTCTTCAAAGAAGAGGGGGCATATGTTTTTGGCCTGTCTGTCTGTCTGTCATTCTGTCCCAAAACTTTAACCAAAACTTTAACCTTCGTTAAAGTTTGGTCATAACTTTTGCAATATTGAAGATAGCAACTTGATATTTGGCATGCACGTGTATCTCATGGAGCTGCATATTTTGAGTGGTGATAGATCAAGGTCAACCTTCAAGATCAAAGGTCAAATATATTGGTCAAAATCGCTCAAAAGGGGGCATTGTGTTTCTGATGAACACATCTCTTGTTAAAGTTGTAACTATTGTTGAGTCTCGATAAATTTGTTGTGTTTTAAATTTTATATTTTAAGCTCACCTGAGCTTGAAAAGTGCTCATGGTGAGCTATTGTGGTAATTCTGTGTCTGACATTGTTTGTCATCTGTCTCAACTTTAAGCTCATTACAATTCTTTGGACTATATTTTTAAATTCTTAGTTTAAGTTCAAAATATATTTTAATAACTTAACGATCTCAACAAAGCCATTTTCAATAAGGTAACTGTTATAGAGGTCATGATTTTGTTAATTAAAAAACAAATCATTTTAGATCATTATTGAATGATTGTCAAAGTAAATGGATTGTGTCTTCATTGAAGTTAACATAATTATTGAACAAAAGCACAAGACGGGAACTTGGGTAACTTTGGTTCAGGCAAGTTTTGGCAATAAGCTTAACCTTTCTAACCTTGATGCAATTGTCTATGTAACTGTATGTGCTACAAAAACATATTGTGGAAGTGCTTTATTACAGATTCAAATTGGTTTAAATTTCGCATGTTCATTAGTTAAAATTCAGTGTACTGTACAAGTGTATGCCCGAAAGATTTGACAATCTACATTTTTTTTTTTTTTCACAATGTTTTAGAAAATATATTTTGATATAAAATGTGTTCCTCGTTGTTTATTTTGTTGGATGAAAACAATTGTGATTATAAGTTATACGGTATTGATGAACGTTTTGTTGGATGAAAACAATTGTGATAATAAGTTATATTGATGAACGTTTTGTTGGATGAAAACAATTGTGATTATAAGTTATATTGATGAACGTTTTGTTGTGTCCCAATACATCAATCTACAGCATATTGACTTGAATTTTGACTTGGTTATTACCATTTTGTTTTTCCTCAAATGTGGTAATATGATAAGAACAAGTGATTATAAACGCAGCATCAAAAGCATCAATTAGAAAACCATAAAAATCAGTTGTCTTGGTTAGCTTTGCATATTGAAATGCATAAAAATAACTTTGCATTGATATATAAAAAGAGATAAAAACTTGCACCTGCCTTTTTAGTGTATACATGTATGCAAATTTCTAATGTTAAAATGCCCGAAATTTTGACAAACTTCTTAATCCAGTTGCCAAACAAAGCCAATGGGAAATTATTCAATATGGGAAATACATGTGTTAAGGTGAAAGAAATCCTTCGAGCCATTCCTGAGAAACTAGCTTACTGAAAAACTTTAAACTACCTATATAGTGTACAGTCTAACCTGTGTTAAGCAGCCAGTCAATGGAAGTGGCCACATAAGGCAGGTGACCACTTTTTATATGGTTAGTCAGCTGACAGTATTATCCTCATTTGCAGAAACAAACATTAAAAGCAAATCCAATGACAATCTTTTAATGTCTCAAGTAATATACGTTTACATTTTTATATTATACTTGCATGTACATGTAATTAATAAAGTGAATGAAACATCATATTCTGCAAATCAAACCTACTTTGCACACAAACAACCACAAACTGAACACGACTCTCTATGTTAAACAGAAATACAGAAATGCTATATTATTCGTAAGTATTTTCAAATGAGCGTTGTGACAATTAATTTAAAATGGCACAAGCAAATGTAATTGTTGACCGGACATTCTTTTTGTGTTTACCCTTTGTCTTAAAACATGACTTTCATAGAAAACATTGAGATCTTTTACATCTGTTTAAAAGTTTCCTTGTGCATTTTACCACATTATTTAGTGAATGATATTGGATTTNGGGGGGGGGGGGGGGAGTCTAGGCTGACCGCCATGTCCGGTATGCAAAATTTCAAGTGTAAAATGGCCCACAACTTTCAAATTTCAAACCAGAATTACCAAACTAAGCTTATTGGGAATTTTTCCCAATAATATATTTCAATATTGGGAATACATGATTTAAAGTTGAATGAAATCCCTAAAGCCAGAATTTTTTTTAAAGCAGAATAGATACTCACCAAAATTAATAGTTTATTTAATGTTCCATTTTTACCATACAGTGTATTTTACATTTCAACAAAGAATATTAAAAACAAAAATTCTCTAAAGGTAGGAAAAACAAACAATACATTCAATAAGCATTTCAATTTTTTTCAATATCTTAAAATCATTAGGAATCTACTTTAAAAGCCCATATCACAACAGATTTACAACATCTGTTTAAACAAATAACATTCATCATAGGCTTTCGTCATAAGTTAACATAACTCTGTCAGTCAAACGATATAAGTTCTGCCTCATGAGGCCCTGGCTTGTGCTGTGGGGGTGGGGCCTGGTTTGGACCCTGGGGATACTGGCCCTGGGGTGGAGGAGCCCCGCCCTGGCCCATGTAGTATTGCTGTTGTCCCTGATGCGCAGATTGGGCACCATAGCCTTGGTTGTCTGTATTAGGCAGGGAATTGGCCATTCCTGCAATAGAAAGAGTATTTGAATGGTGATGGTAGCATGGTATTTTCATGAACCGTGATTGTTTCTGTGAATTGCCATGAACAGTGATATTTTTTTTTGATTTTCATGAAAGTTGTTTTTGGTGGGTTTCCATGAAAAGTTATATTCAAGGTCAATTTCAATAAAAACTTAGGTGAATTTACATCAAAGTAATTGTTCTGGGAAACGTTCAAGAACTGTGATGGTTTTTGGTGATTTACCATTAATAGTACTTGTTTGTGTGAATTAAGATATTTTGATTGTTAATATCCAGTAAATTACTACATCACAATTGTGTGGTCCAATTTATGACTATTATCTTTATATCACCATTATGTACTATAACTTGTTTCTTGGTTGTTGTCATGTCCCCCAGTCTATACTGGGGAACATATTGTTTTTGCCATGTCTGTTTGTTGGTTTGTTTGTCTGTTGGTTTGTTTGCACAAACTTTAACATTGACCATAGCTTTTGCAATATTGAAGATAGCAACTTGATATTTGGCATGCATGTGTATTTCATGGAGCTGCACATTTTGAGTGGCAAAAGGTCAAGGTCATCCTTCAAGGTCAAATATATGGGTCAAAATCGCTCAAAAGGGGACATAGTGTTCCTCAAACACATCACTTGTGTTTTTTTCTGACATTATACAAAATAATTAGAAATCATACATTCTGACTTTACATTTTTATCTTTTAAATTCCTCAAAACTTATAATGACTAAATTCAGTGACATTGCATCATGTTTGCAAACAGTTACCTTGCATGTTGTATGTCCCTTGCTGGTAATCACCTAGTTGTCCTGGAGGCATGGAGGAGTAGCCCCCACCCTGCCCCTGGGGCATACCAACGGGGCCCCCTGAAGGGAGAGTCTGGGCACCTGATGGGTCTACAATAGAACAAGTATTACATAGTAAGTGATAGGGATGTCCAAAAGTGGCATTATTGCTCAATAAATTGATAAAACTTATTTTTGTTGCAGCATTGGATGTTGATAATGTTCCCAAAGTTAAATGTTATATCTTTGAAAGGTTGTTGGTGATTATGATGGTAAAAAAAAATCTCAATATCACAAATAAGCTCAAATCTGAAATTTAGTCTCAAATTTAACAACCAACTAGAGCTTTGTCACTGACGTGACGTATACCCCCACATGCTGCATTGACACAGAATATTTTGCATGCTGTCTCACAAAACAAGAGAAGCTTATTTATGGCAATTTTTAAGAATTATTATGCCATTATCATTTATGGCCATTTTGACCTTTGAAATCTTGAATTCTTTGGCATGATACGCCATCCAATGCCTGTGAACAAAATTAATGTGGAGAGTAATATTAAAATCTCACAATGAATGACATAGTTATGGCCCAGACAAGCTTATTTATGGCCATTTTTGACCTTTGAACTCAAAGTGTGACCTTGACCTTGGAGATATCGACGTAATTTTATCGCGCAACACACCGTCCAATAATGGTTAACAAATGTGCCAATTGATTTCAAAATCCCACAATGAACGACATAGTAATGGCCTGGACAAGCTCAACTATGGCTATTTTTTACCTTTGAACTCATGTGTGACCTTGACCTTTGAGATATTGACGTAATTCTTTCGCGCGACACACCGTCCAATGATGGTGAACAAATGTGCCAATTGATTTCAAAGCCTCACAATGAACAACATAGCTATGGCCCGGACAAGCTCATTTATGGACATTTTTAACCTTTGACATCAAAGTGTGACCTTGACCTTGGAGATATTGACGTAATTCTTTCGCGCAACACACTGTCCAATGATGGTGAACAAATGTGCCAAATGATTTTAAAATCCCTTGATGAACCACATAGTTATGGCCCGGACAAGCTCATTTATGGCCATTTTTGACCTCAAAGTGTGACCTTGACCTTGGAGATATAGACGTAATTCTTTCGCGCAACACACCTTCGCATGATTGCAAACAAATGTGCCAATTGATTTCAAAGTCTCACAATGAACAACATAGCTATGGCCCGGACAAGCTCATCT
>VMBQ01000016.1:0-14658 GCA_007657795.1 Dreissena rostriformis | reverse complement strand
CTGCCAGTCATGATCAATGTACCTATGAAGTTTGATGATCCTGGGCGTAAGCTTTCTTGAGTTATCATCCGGAAACCATTTTACTGTGTCGAGTCACCATGACCTTGACCTTTGACCTAGTGACCTGAAAATCAATAGGGGTTTCCTGCCGGTCATGACCAATGTCCCTATGATGTTTTATGATCCAAGGCCTAAGCGTTCTTGAGTAATCATCCGGAAACCATTTTACTGCTTCAGGTCACTGTGACCTTGACCTTTGACCTAGTGACCTGAAAATCAATAAGGTCATTTGCCGGTCATGACTAATGTCCCTGTGAAGTTTCGTGATCCCAGGCCTAAGCGTTTTTGAGTTATCATCTGGAAACTATTTTACTGCTTCAGGTCACTGTGACCTTGACCTTTGACCTAGTGACCTGAAAATCAAAAAGGTCATCTGCCGGTCATGACTAATGTCCCTATGAAGTTTCGTGATCCCAGGCCTAAGCATTCTTGAGTTATCATCCGGAAACCATGTGGTGGACGGACCGACCGACGGACGGACCGACATGTGCAACACAATATACCCCCTCTTCTTGGAAAAGGGCATAAAAACAAAACAAAATAATCCAACCAATATTACAAACAATATTACTGTGAAAACAGCAAAGAAATGCACAATTCTACTGTTTTGCCAGGGTTTGTTAAAAAAAAAAATAATAATATATAATACAACCGATATTACAGACAATATAACTGTGGAAACAGCACAGACCCGCACAATTCTACTGCTTTGCCAGCGTTTGCTACCTGATTGTATCCACCACCATAGTTCTGCATCTGCCTGATCTGGGTGAGGTGGCGTTGCTGCTCGAAGCGTAGCTGCATCTCCCTCTCCTGCTCCTGCAGTCGCTGTAAGGCCAGCTGTCGCTGCATCTCTAGGTACTCCTGCATAATCAGCAGGGTTAAATGCATGTGTGTAAAGCGTCGTCCCAGATTAGCCTGTGCAGTCTGCACAGGCTAATCAGGGACGAAACTTTCCGGTTTTATGATATTTTTCGTTTAAAGAAAGTCTCTTCTCAACGAAAATAAAGTTTAGGCAGAAAGTGTCGTCCCTGATTAGCCTGTGTGGACTGCAAAGTATAGCAGAATGACACAACAATTACTTAATGGTGTTTAAGCACCAATCTCCTGTGTAGATATGTTTGATGATAAACTAAAGCTTGTCTAGAGCTATGATGGCCGCATATGACATAAGACCCTTTTTCGATGAGGCATCTAAAATCAGTGTTCGCGTTCAATTCAATATACAGTTCCATAGATATTGAAATAAAGCTTTATAAATTTTCCAATAAGCCTCACATGTTTCTTCTGCCTCATGATGTCGAGCTTGTAGGCCATCTGTATCGCTCGTTGCCTCTCAAGCTCCTCCATCTCGCGGCGCCGTTTCTCGCGGTGGTCCTCGCGCAGCGCGTCCAGGGCCTCCCTGGCGTCACGCAGCTGGGCAAGCTTGTCCTGCAGGGACTCGTAGTGAGCTGAAATAGACGGGGCCTACATTATCAACATGTTCACTTGGAGACAGCAAAGGTTGAAGAAGTGCAAAAAAAAACGTTTTATGAAAAGAGTGCATCATAGCCAATGTCCCGAAGAAAGTCAACCTCATCGTCCAAGGCGACTTATACCCAAAGGTTGGACAAGATGCCTACCAAGACTGGTCAGGGACAGTTGGTAGATTTGACATAAGAGGGCTGAGACTTCTTGAGTTCGCTAGAAGCCACCTACTCACCCTGGCCAACACGCTGCACCAACATAAACCACCCAAAACAGCAACATGTTTTTTTTTTGGCCAACATATTCTGAATGAGAAAAGTGTATTGTATCAGAACATGAGAGCCTATGTCAATAAGCTTTTAAGATATTGATAAAAGATAAAATGTCTTGTCTGATTCGTATCGCATTAACTACTACCATAATACAGTAAATACAGAATACATATTGGTGTTTGCCTTGTTATCAGGAGATCATTAGTTTTATCCTTTGAGTAAGCCCTGTTTCTGTTAACATTTTATAAGCTGTGTACCTCTGAGATCGTCCTGATGTTGTATGTACGTCATCAGCTGAGGGTG
Source organism: Dreissena rostriformis (assembly GCA_007657795.1). Classification (NCBI taxonomy): domain Eukaryota; kingdom Metazoa; phylum Mollusca; class Bivalvia; order Myida; family Dreissenidae; genus Dreissena; species Dreissena rostriformis. The sequence goes on along the minus strand of VMBQ01000016.1, from coordinate 12,556 downwards.
CATGTTGCTGATCACGTTGAACAGGGACTGCACGGAGGAGTCCACGGCGATGCTGCGGCCCCGCTGGGAGTTACTGCGCATGCGGTTCACAAAGATCTCCACGCTCGAGTTCAAAGCCCGCAGGAACTGGTCCGGATCATCCTCCGTCTCGCCATTCTGATACGCCTGGAATATGTTGATAAACAAATCTTATGGTAAGGTATATATGACCCGCGTCATGCAAAAATGGTTGTTACGCCATATGCGGCCAGGGTCGATCCAGACCAGCCTGCGCATTAGCGCAGTCTGTTCAAGAGCAACCACTGTGGAGACATGAAACCTTGCATGACTTGAAAACCTGGTAAATAAAAGAAAAACTCAACAGGATAAAAAGTGATAAAGGAACAAACACACACAGCTGATGTAATCCTGCTCACCTCTTGAACCTTTCCACCGCCCTGGGTATTTTTGGGTTCCGCCTGGGCCACAGGCGCTGATGGCTGTGTTGTCGTGGTGACCTTGATGGTCTCAGACTTCTGTTGCCAGTAGTTACGGTTGAGGTACCGAGCAAGCTCTGGGTCCATGTCAGACGTGTCAATCATCGGAGCAGATACAACCTGTTACGAGGAGATAGAGAAAGAGGAATTAAATCAGTAAGGACCGTTAAATGTTGAGGGACAATGCTTATGTTTTAAAACAAATTTTAAAACAGTTAGGAATCTTTTTCACTGTTATCATTTTTAAGTTATCCATGTCACATTTTTATGTATCCATGACGAAATGCATAAACACTTTACTTGACTGGGACACAAAAACAACAGCAGCATAATAAAGATAATATTAATATCTCAAGAAATGGACCTACAAGGAGGCAAAAAATATTAATGGGAAAACATCCAGTGCATTTTTATCCTTTGCAATCAACACACAGACTAAAGAAACACAAGTATGTAAGTTAAGTGCAACATACTCCAAATCTTATCCAAACCATGTCTGTAGCAAGAACGCATTAAAAAAAATGGCAAAAAATACATAATAGACATGCTGCTGTATATACATATATAAACAAGCAAATTCGTTGAATTGATATCCCCCGCCAAACTAGAGCTTTGTCACAGAAGTGACATATACCCACACATGCTGCATTGACACAAAATATATACAAAGGGCCATAACTCTGTTATTAACCAATGGTGTATGATGCCATTTGGCGTGCATCATCCTCTTATCCATATATATACTCATACCAAGTTTCAATGAAATCTGCCAAAGCAATTCCAAGATATGGCTCCGGACACAAAAGTGCCGGACGGACGGACAACGCCAAAACAATATCCCACCGCCTTTGGCGGGGGATAACAAAGACACCATTAAGCACATCAAATACATCACACTACTAACTGGCTGTTGTTGTTGTGCAGGCGAGGGGGCTTTGTTTGTATCCTTAGCAACGCCACCATAGATACCATATGTGCTCCTCATTCTGTCCCGCTGTAAGTGTAACATGTCATACAGATGCCAACACAATTACAGTATCAGAAGCCAAAATGGGTGTACATGTGTAACAACAATGAGATTTCATTGACAATTTTTTTGGCCGAATTTAACAGTACTTAAGTCATACGGGTTACTTTTTAAACAGGATGCTGATGGTAACAAGAATTTCTCTCCTGATAATGTTTCTAGAGTTTTATTAACCAGGTTTTCCGAAGGAAAAAACTGGTTATTAGATTGGCGAATACGGGCGGGCTGGTGGGCTGGCTGGCGGGCGGAACAAGCTTGTCCGGGCCATAACTATGTCGTTCATTGTCAGATTTTAAAATCATTTGGCACATTTTTTCACCATCATTGGACGGTGTGTTGCGCGAAAGAATTACGTCAATATCTCCAAGGTTAAGGTCACACTTTGAGAAAATAGATTGAATTTTATTGAATTTGAAACAAGAGGGGTAACTAGAGGCAATCAGTAACAATGCACATTTTGATTTGTCTCCCTTTATCATACTTTTTTTTTCTAATTGAAAACCTGGTTTTGTGACAATTTTGTCCCTTGTTATTTCTATATATTTAGCCATTCATAAAGCAAGTTTTTGTTTCATTAACACACATGTCTATTTAAACATGAATATTTTTATATATCCATAATGTGTGACGCAGTTAAACCAAAACAGATATTTTTATCACTCACATAGCAACTGTAGAATGGAAAACACACCCCTAACAATTAATTTACCCAACCCCTTTTTTTAAACAATAAAATTCATAAATGTAACATAAAACAATACAAAAGAACCTTGCTCTGGGAAAATGGGGCTAAATGCATGTGCGTAAAATGTCGTCATAGATTAGCCTGTGCAGTCCACAAAGGCTAATCAGGGATGACATTTTCCGTTTTAATTGTAATTTTCATTAAAAAGAAGTCCCTTTTAGCAAAAAATCAGTTTAGGCGGAGAGTGTTGTCCCTGATTAACCTGTGCGGACTGCACAGGTTAATCTGGGACAACACTTTAAGCACATTCATTAATCCCCATTTTCCCAGAGCAAGCCTCAAATTGACACCACATTATTGCTCTCATCTCACACAAGTACCCACCTCTTTGGCCTTGGTTTCCTCCTCACTCTTGGACAGCGCAATGGCCAGCATTAGCTCCTCCTCTTCCTGCAACTCAGCCTCAGTCTTCCCTGCCGACGGCGGCAGCTGGCAACACACAGACGCCATGGTAACGGTTTCCATAGTTACATACTTTATCACTTAGTAAAGATATTTGTTGGTTTGCTTGGATTATTTTGTTTTAACAGTATTTCAGTCAAAAGGGTTTGGTGTTAAATAATAGACTGATCCTGGAATTCGCACGAGTTAAGAAAAAAAAACTAATCACCCTGGTACAAACAATGATGGTCTATTATTTCACCAATGATAACGTTGTTAAAATAATAACAATTAAAACGGCATGTGATTTTGAATTATAAATGGTACAGCTTTATTTGTACCAGCAGATTTGTGGGTTTTTTCAAAAGGTCGCTTCTCCGGGATACATATATTGCCATCTCATACAGAAATGTTAAGCAGATAAGATTTTGTAGTGCTCAAAGCATAGAAATTCAAGATTTATAATGCGAAAGTCTGACATTGAAAGTATACTACAACTCATGATGGTGTTGCGTCTTCCAGTCAGCCCGCAAACGTTAACAGACCGTAGCCATGGGCTTCGGTAGAATCAACGTTTTAGGGCTGACTGGTTGATCACTATAATGTGAGGACGCCCTCAGGGGTCTTTGCTTTTTTCTTAAATAGTTGAATGATAAGATTGATATTTATCAAGGCTCAAGTATTCTTTAAAATAAAATATTGATTTTTTTTTAGGAATTCTTTTTCAAAAATACCTTTTAAACAGTACTTGTTATTGACCAACAAAATTGCACAAAATATATGAGCCTCGCTCTGTGAAAAAGGAGTTGAATGCATGTGTGTAAACTGTCATCACAGATGAGCCTGTGCAGTCCGCACAGGCTTGCAGTCCGCACAGACTAATCAGGGACGATACTTTCCAATTTTTTTGTATTTTTCGTTTAAAGGAACATTCTTTATGACGAAAATCCAGTTTAGGCCGAAAGTGTCGTCCCTGTTTATCCTGTTCGGACTGCACAGGCTAACCTTGGACGACACTTTACGCACATGCATTAAACCCCCTTTTCACAGAGCGAGGCTTATATATAATTTTAACTTGAGTACCTGCGACTGCTTTGCAAGTGGGCTGTTGAGATACTCAGCTGGCAGCTCATCCTCTTTAGCTCCAGCAGTGGCCCTGCAATCACAGGTAAACAGCTAGATGTGTATGTTGTACAGAAGGGACTGTTCTTGGATTTTCAATTTATTATCTGGCAGCAAAATATTTGCATGTCTTTTAAAAGGTGTTCATAAATAGATCCTAGATGTTATGCAGCAGTGAATATTAACCTGTGTGAAGTAAGCAAATATCAAAATAAAGGCATTTAGTATGTTTATATTTATATATGACAATTCTCACTTCCTGGTTAGTCTGTGATATTGGCTACTGTGGCAAATGCCACAATTTTCAATGGAGCATCATTTCGAGAAAACTTGGCTGAATACATGTGGGTAAAGTGTTGTCCCTGATTAGCATGGGCAGACTTCACAGGCTAATCCGGGGGATACTTTACGCTTTTATGGAAATTTTCTTTGAAAAGGAGTTTCTTCTAAACGAAAATCCAGTCTATGCGGAAAGTGTTGTCCCAGATTAGCCAGTGCAGATTGCAAATTGGGGACGATACTTTACGCACATGCATTAAGCCCAGTTTGCACACAACCCTTCTCCATGTATACAATCCAACTGATTGAATGTTTTTGTATTTCACATATTGGGTAAACAAGCCCTACTTGTTAATCTTCTCGTAGCAGGCATCACAGACGCGCACTTCCTTCTCGATACCAAACTTGGGGATGATAGAGCTTTTAGAGGAACACTTCTGGCACACCACATCTCCACAGGCACGACAGTGGTGCTACAGAATCAGACAAATAAAGATTGGTCATATGTGAGAAGAATTGCAATTGATTAACACGCTAACTAAGAACAAATGTGACAATTTTATAAATAATGTTTTAATTGCAATAACCCAATTAATTTCTCAAATTGACCTTTGACCTCTAACTCTGTCCTTTGATGTAGGGAGACAGGTGTTACACACAAAACATGTGATATTCATTTGTGGTACTTCATTTAAAACTGCCCAATGAACTATAAAGTTACAGTCCCAACAAGCTCAGAGGCACACACTCACATGCATATACATTCGACCATTGTGACTGCTATATCGAGCTTTCAGCAAACAGGCTGATGAAAAAATCTCATAATTATGCTTGATTTAATAAAAACAAGCTGTGGATCAAACTCCTGTGTGTACCTTTCGTTGCATCACGCCGAAGGCAGTCCTGCATCTAGAGCAGCAGTCTGCGTCCTTCCACTCTGGGGCCTTCTCTGCTGAAAACATGGCGTCTGACTCCTTCAGCTGGGGAAAACTCTGACCTACAAAAAACAGACCCCACAAAAAAAAATAAGTGTGAATGCTAGATTGTTTTAACAGTTTTCAGAAAAAACAAACAATGTTTGCGTGCACAAAATTTTTTTTTTTTTCCCGTGGACAGGGACTGAAACTCAATGACAGCAAAAAAGACATGTTTCTGCCACCTACCTTCAAGTTTCAATAGGTTGAAGTTATCCTGTACCACCTTGTACCGCGGCTCGTTACGGAAGGCGTGCGACCAAACTTGCACAAGCTCTAGGATCTTTGCTTTCACTGGGTCACCTCGAATCTGAATGGAATCATAGACCTTGATGGCAAAGTGTATCAAAACTTAAATTATATAAGAACTTTCTGGTCACATTTTTTTTTACTGATCTTGATACATGAAGATAATATTGAATGTCAATAGAGTGTCTAAAACAAGAAAAGAAATCACAGGATTTGCATTTCAATTTTAAACAGTATATCAAGTGCCACCCCCNCCCCCCTCTGACTCCTAGATTAAGCACATTATAAACTTGACTTACATTCACCAGGCCTTTCAGAAATTCCATAAACTCCTTCGTGGCTACTTCATCGTGGACCAGAGATCCACAGTTTTTCATACAAGACTCAAGCACCTGTAACAAACAGACATCAATGATGACAAAGCAATGCCCTATTCTTTGAAGACTTTGAAGGTTTCAACTTCAAGATCAGACTCTAACCCATATATGAGTAACAAGCTATAATACAAAGCACAGGCAAATATTTGAAGGATCTACACAAAAAACATGTACATGAATTTAATATTACTTACTAGCTTATAAAATGTCAGACATTTAACAATTTTTAAAGAATATATTTCTAGTAGGAATGTCTGTGTATGATCAAAATATTTGAGCTTCGCTTTGGGAAAACGAGGTTTAATCACTGTGCGTAAATTGTCAACCTTGCTTATCAGGGATGACACTTTCCGCTTTTATTGTATTTTTTGTTTAAAAGAAGCTTCTTCTTAGAGAAATTCCAGTGAAGGCAGAAAGTGTCGTCCCTGATTAGCCTGTGCAGGCTGCACAGCCTTTTCTCGGACGACACTTATAGCACATGCATTCAGCCCCATTGCCACAGAGTTAACTTCATTTGTTTATTAATTTGTTTTAGTGCCTAACTAATGTACCTTCAAGTCAGTCGATAATAATTTTGGTGTGATGTATTAATAAATGAGATTTCTTCTTTAGTTCAAGTACTTTAGCGCATCAGAGGTGCATTGCAATAATCCTCTATAACAATGTACATGTATATGTACAATGACTAGACAAAGTGTGGGATACATTTGAACACAGATACACAAAAGAAGACCATTACCTGAAGAGCATACAGGGACACATGGGGATTCTCTACTGCAATCTTTCTTCGGATTCCTGTCACTGCCAGCTTGGGTCTGAGGAGAAACAAATCTACCGGTAATAAAAAGCATTTGAGTCTTGCTCTGTGAAAATGGGGCTCAATGCATGTGCATAAAGTGTCGTCCCAGATTAGCCTGAGCAGTCCGCACAGGCTAATCAGGGACGAAACTTTTCGCTTTTATGATACTTTTCTTTTAAAGAAAGTCTCTTCTTAGCAAAAATCCAGTAAGAGCGGAAAATGTCATCCCTGATTAGCCTGTGCGGACTGTACAAGCTAATCTGGGATGACACTTTTCACACATGCATTAAACCCCTTTTGCACAGAGAGACAGATTTTCGGGACAGACAGACAGACCGAAAAAGTGACTCCTATATAGCCCCCATTACCAATGGTAATGGGGGTATAACTAGAGTAAGACATATCATATGGTACCATAAACTTTAACTAACAAAAAGGTTTTAAAATTGCAATCTTTCCACATGGCCAGAAATTATATACATTTTTTGTAAATTATTATAATTATTAATATAATAATAAAGAACCAAATATTAGTTTGCGCCCTAAGTGCCATATCAACAAAATTAATTATGGCAAATGACATACTAAAGATGCAAATCAATTATGGTAAAAATTACCATTTTTTAATGCACATATTATTGCTAGGGGATTTTTTTTAACAATCATTGAACGATATATGCCTTATATTTTGGTGAATGGTTCCTTATATTGGACATACACAGTCTGCAAAATTAACCTATCGCCTGATCGCCAATGCGATGAAATCTCAGCTCTGGTGATATAAAAATTGAATATAGATCGCCTGAATTGCGATGAAAAATAAATCCGAGAAAATAAACCAATAAATAATCAATTTACGCATTTCAGGTGTAAATTCTAACAATGACACCGCTTGGTTACTTCCCTGAGTTTTCTTTCATTAGTGATTTCCTTTAGATGTTGAAGAGAGTGTAAAGTCCGGCTCGCGTATTCAAAATTTCGTTATACTTTTGGTAAACTGAACTTGCATTCTACGCCGATAAATGAAATAATAGTTCGATGTTTTTTATAAATTAAGTTAAATGGTTGAATGTGTGTTATGAATAGCTTTGAAATAACGAAATAACCATAACAGTGTTTATCATTCATATGATTGAGATCAATAGCTGTGAACACCGGCTTTTTTTATTTTTACTGGTAAATACTTGCTGCAGAGAATTACACTTTTAATATTCTGCTAAGATCAACAATGTTTAAACTGAAAGCTCCAACGTCTAGTTCTGTCCCTGTCCTTTCATGATAATGTCACTGTAATTTAATTCATTTTTTTTCTGGCTATGAAAAATTACAACTGGCTATGACATTTTTAAAGTTTCATAGCCATATTGGCTATGAAGACAAAAAAGTTAGTTTTGCAGACTGCATACAAACAGCATGTAAAAACGCTCCTTAAAGAATCATAATGTTTAATATTTTTTAACAATAAACTTCAGCTAGAAAAACATTAAGTAATAACTTACCAACATAAATCATAAATAATATGTTCAAAATGATAATAATTATTGATGTACTATAAAAGAGTAGACATACAAAACCAAGACAATCTGTAAAATGACTTACTGCACGTCCCCTTGTCGGATGCAGTCAGAGATTTGCAAAATGGAGTCCCAGTCAGGTTCTAGCAACAACTGGCTTGTGGCTTTCTCTGTAAACAATCAGCATCATGATATGGCCAATTGGGCCTTGCTCTGTGAAAAGGGGGTTTAATGCATGTGCGTAAAGTGTCATCCCAGATTATCCTGTGCAGTCCGCACAGGCTAATCAGGGACGACACTTTCCGCTTTTATTATATTTTTTGTTCAAAGAAAGTCTCTTCTTAGCAAAAAATTTGTTTAGGTAGAAAGTGTCGTCACTGATAAGCCTATGCACTGACCAGGCAATCTGGGACGACACTTATGAACATGCATAATGCCCAGTTTTCTCAGAACGCGACTCATATATAAGTTGTATTTTTATGGGAAAAAAAGTTTGATGCAGAAAACAAAAAGAAAATAGATATTCACATATCGGAAAAAAAGTGTGTCAAAAAGGCAAAATACTGGTGGTCTGTAATAAAATGTAAAAGATTATGCTGAGCCTTAGCCTGAGGTTTAAATCGGAATGTAATGCATGTCCTTTGGCACATCTTACAGTTAAGATATGTGCTTGTTGAGTTGTATTTTTTTTTAGCTGTTGTTAAAGAGATCAAGTAAAATCCCTTGATAGAAGGTTCACACATAATGCAGTTCATTAAGGAAAGGTTTTTACACAATTTTGCTGATCAAAAATGTGACAAAACCAGGTAACTATTGTAATTCATCATAACTCAATATTTTCCATGCTTCATCGTCTGTTGACATTTTTTGTTAACAAAATTACCCATGACTCAAGAGGAATATAGCATACTCATCATGAAAGCTCAAAGCATTCAAGAAGAATGCTATATACTTCTTGAGTCGTGGGTAATTTTCATAAAGATGACACATGGTCATCACATTGTTTTTAAATATATGACCATGATTCATAATAAACATTATTATTAACTTAAGTTTTTATATTTGTTGTTTTTTTGTTAAATGCTTATTGTCTGTAAAGTTAAACATAAAAAAAATTGATTGTGTTGATAGTGTCAAACCGCCATCTTGAAAATAAAGGTTCTTCTTGAGCCGTGGATTCTGATTGGGTGTCCCAATTTCAAGATTTGCATTCTATAAATAGCCTTAAAACTGACATTGCATGGGAGGTAAATGTTTTGTACAAAAATGTCAACAGACAATGTAGCATGGAAAATACTCATAAATGCCCCCTATTGCGCCGCTTTGAAATTATTTTTTTGCACCTTTGACCTTGGAGGATGACCTTGACCTTTCACCACTCAAAATGTGCAGCTCCATAAGATACACATGCATGCCAAATATCAAGTTGCTTTCTTCAATATTGCAAAAGTTATGACCAATGTTAAAGTTTTCGGATGGACGGACAGACAGACAGACCAACTGCTATATACCACCCTACCGGGGGCATAAAAATACACACAGGAGGAAATATTTGATAAGAACGTATCCAGTTTTGATGAATTACAACCTGTTTTTGTCGCTTTTTTGCTGTCAGACTAGTGCCAATTTCGACAACTGCTATTCATTTTGGAGCACTGAGATGAAAAATGAATAGCAGTCGTCGAAATTGGCACTAGTCTGACAGCAAAAAACTAGTATTTTTTCTTTGGGCTTGTAGGAAATCCAATATTTCAAGCCCAACGTGCTTGACAAATTCAGATAACGGAGAACGAGTGCCACTTTCATTTTAAAAATTTGTAATCAAAGTTTTGAGCCGCTTATATCAACTGCCGCTTATGTCTTTAACACATTGCGCACACGTGCTGCGCAATCAGCCGATAATTGGATTTCTGCGCATAAAGCACATGGTTTTTTGGTTCCCGTATTTTACCATGTATAACTCGCAGTTATTTACCTCAAAGTTTCCCATTAAAAAGTTGATGCGCGTTATACATGGGTACGAAGCAATCCTTGCTGAAAAAATGTGAAAAAGTCGTTTCCTAATCCAAAATGAGCGTAAAGCCGCCATTTTGTTATTTCAGAAAACTACAGAAAACTACACCCTATAATCTTATAGAGTGAAGGGGCTGTTGTCGAAACAACAAATATTGTGTAAAGTAGGTACGAACGGGGTAGCATCAGTTTGGACAAAAAAAAAATGTTTGAATAAAATGTGAAATAATGTCTCTGTTTGTGTTTATACACGTTTTCATTGACGACTTTCAATCAGGGTTGTTGTCGTCATAGCGGAGAGCAGGTAAAGGAAGTGGTGAACGAGGTCATTTTCGCGGGTATTGGTATGTGCGAACAGGGTATTTTTGTACTTTGTAAGTGAAAGCTTTTGTTGAGACGCTAATTGGCATTTGAGACACTAATTGACATTTGAGAACATGAAAATATGCAATCGCACCCCAGTGTGTATAAATATTGAACGTTCAACAGTGTTTTATTAAACGTTCATTTGCTATCGTCTTTACGACATCGCAGCCCAGACTTTCCCCAAGGAAGAATTACATGATGTACATGATTTTATATTTTGCCATGTTTAACATGAAATGCACGAGGACTGTAAATTTGTTTTTGGGAAATTAAACAATTGTCAGAAAAATATAGTGCTATGCAACCCATGCTCCATATCATAATGACGCTTCCTATTGTTGGATACAAAATTAAGCTTTTCAATGACCCGGATTATTGATTACGCAATAGTAAAAATGGCGGCCATTTTTGGTCTTTTTGCTCGTTTTTGGGGTCTTAAATTCTTTTTTCTCCATTTTGGCTTTTAAAAATTGGGTGCGCGTTATACATGGGTGCGCGTTATACATGGTAAAATACGGTATTATGTAAAATAAATGTTTAGCGTTGCGTTCGGGACACAGAGAGTAATGGCCGAACAGTTGTCATTGAAGTACGTCGCGGGGGTGAAACCAGGTCGAGACCTCTGACATTGAGGAATGGGAAACTGAGGTAATTGTGATTGACGCATTTGTCAACTGGCTTTTTGTAGAATAACCTGGCACTTAATTGCTTATATATTTTCTGGATGTTCAGGTTTTCTCTCTCTTTCACATGGATATATGGGATACAGTTCTGCTAATTTTTTACCTAAACTTTATGTATATATTTACAATTGTGATAAGATTGAAATCCGTGCGTGAAATTAATTTCTTATTTTTTCAGTATCCGAAAGAGGCTGGCTCAGATGACGAGGAAGCTGACTTGGAAGAGGATGAAATTAATAAGAGAATTTTATTGTATTCTAAAGATTGAATAAATGAATGCTTCTTTAAATGTTTTATGTTCTGTTTATCTGCATTTTTAACAAAAATGTTTGGGCTAGTAAAATCTGACTCGCGCTAGTGCAAATTTCCCATATTACTAGCCTGACTTGCTTGTAGTTTTAAATCTGAATTTCAATGACTGGAATAGCGCGTTAACTTTGTTACGGCTTAACAAAATGAATAATAATGCCAAAATACTTGATTAAATTGATCATTTAAACCACATTTTTACCACAATTTCAGTAATTTCTTTAAGTTTTGTGGGACCTTTCTTGTTTAAATCGCATTTTCAACGCAAAATAGTCAGCAGTTGTGAACGCTTGATCTACTTGAATAGAATTCAAATAGATGTATTAAATTGAGCACGAATCCAATGTGAAGGCAGGAAATGATGAGAACAAGGCATATGTATAATGTAGTGAAATAAGGGGCCTTGAAACATTAAGAGGGGGGAGGAGTGTAGTGAAATAAGGTCTTCCAACAGCCTTGCTGGAGTGTCTGACTACAACTCTGGAGACCCGGGTTCAATCCTCCGTTGGAGTTCGGGATTTTTTACTTTGTATATAATTATGAGCATTAAGACTTCACCGGTGAGCAAAAATGAATGACAAAAAGAAAAACAATCACGCAAATAAAATGATCACAGAACGTTCATCGTTGTGCCGTTTTAAGCACTATGTGAAAGCATTTGATATTTTACTTACCTAGAAGTTTATCAAACGAAGACCGACCGCCAAACATTACGTATGGTTTTATTTAAATAAATTAAAAATAGTTTTTTTTTCTGATTCAACGTCCCGTGAGTTTCTGTTGACATTCAGCGCACTTCCGGGTGTAAATAAATTATTCGATACCGAATAATGAGGTCGTTGTGGGCCGTATAGTGCACGGTATGGCTAGATACCGAAAACAACTTTACATTGAGAAAAAACAGGTTAAGTACCGTAACACAAAGATAATATTTAATGCATGTTTTAGTTTATTGTTCTTTTTGGCCGAGTGTGCAGTTATTCGGGTAGTGTTTATTAAATTAAAATCAAATTAATTGCGACATTGCCTTCAAAGACTTTTTTACTTTCAAATGAACTCGACCTAGATGATATTACCGAGAAAATAACAGACAAAATCCTATCTATAGCAACCCAAAATATCCCAAACAAGATTATCACAGTAAGACCTCATGACATCCCATGGATGTCAAACCTGGTTAAACTCTTATAAAAAAAGGACAAACACTTCATAATAAAGCAAAAAAGTCAAATACGCCAGAAG
>VMBQ01000015.1:512009-537848 GCA_007657795.1 Dreissena rostriformis | reverse complement strand
GCCCCCCCCCCCTATGTAGGTCACCTATGATGAAAATCTAACACATTCTGAAATGTAGGTCACCTATGAGGAAGGCCATAGCAACTCCTAAATAGTTGGCGAAAGACGCGATGGACGTAGCAGTCGTCCGCTGATCCGGCGGGAACCAGACCGCCGACAGCTTGGCGGGGCCGGCGAACGGAACTGACCCGCCGAAGCCGATCAGGAGCGCGCCGCCATTCGACAGCCTGCAACAAACCAACATACATTACTACACACGTTAAACAGATAATATATTATATATTTGCCAATTTGCATTTTTGTCGAAGATACTTCCGCACTGGATGTTTTATACACTTTTAGTAACAGAAACAATTGGAACTCAAACCGTGTGGAGAGACATGTGGGTGCCTGGCTTACCATGTCATGGCGGTGGGCTCCATTGTAATACAGCGGATACCGCAGCCCAGCGCCAGCATGAAGCCGCAGATGATCAGGGAGATACGCAGGCCTGTAATCAACCGGGAACACGTGCATATTACAGCATACAGATAGATATGTTAACCTGATAACACGGGAAAATACGTGACAATTACAACGTGCACGTGCATACGGATAGACGAACGGACAAACATCCACGGTGATTAAGTTATATTCCCTCCTCTTGGCGGCGTGGGGTAAAACAAGGGAGCGTTTATACACACGTGCAGTACAATAAACCCCTGCAATGACTTCCAATGAGGCTGTCCGCGCCGCACCTTTCACATCCATGAAGTAGCACATGGGCAGTACAGTGACCATGAAGGCTATGTTGCCATAGTTGGCCAGCATACCGATGTTGCTGTCCTCCCAGTTAAACGTCACTTCCGCCGACTCCGTGATAGGGCCCCACGTGTTCCAGGTCATAGACTGTGGAAAAGCAAGGCAGGTGTAGGGTTGTGTTATTAGGATTTTCGCCGTATTCAAAGTATTTAAGTCATTTCACTGATCTCAGTCAGTTACCAGTAACATAGGTTTGTAACTTCAGTTAACATTTAAAATGTACCGAAGTGCGTTGAAAACAATATAATTATTGTGCACATTTTGTTTGAAATGTGGATGTTTTGGTATGGTCAACACAGTGTATTCGGATTCGGCGCGAATATTAAAAAGTCATGTGCCGACTGTTGGTTTGCGTATATTTATGCTTTAAATAAAATGATATATGACCATATATCATTTGTAAAATGGAAAGAAGCTAACACGCACTTACAAATATGTTCGTTCGATTCGTTATAGAATTACTTAATATTTTTTCATATATATATATATATATATATATATATTGTTATTAAATTGTCAGTTCTGCGAGCAACTGATACATATTGTTTTTTATTGTGAAGTAAAAAATATGATAGTGTGAATTGAATAACGCTCAATTATCATTTGATTCGTATAAAATAACGCTATTTTAGCAAGCGTTTACCTGTATGAAGTTTCCTAGACTGAACACGAATATGATGTACCAGCGCCGCTTGAACACCGCTGTGGTCGGTGTCAGGTCCTGGACATTTCCGGTTGCCGGGGAGCCGTAAGCGGAGACATATTCGCTGTGTCCGACGACGACCGCACCATGATTGGATACATCATGTCCATAGCCGGCCACAACGGAACTTCCGCCGTCTACATTTGCCGCCCTCAGCAAGGGCTGACGCTCGGCACTTTTGTTCATCGGCGTGTCTTCACACACACGCTCAGTATTGCACTTAGAAGCCTATGAGCACAGCAACTGTTAAAGAACATACATATGCGGCCTCTCATGTACTGCTTATCGATAGTAATATATAAACAATTCACTCTATATGACACATATTTAGTATGGTATGAGACTGTATTGAATTATTTTTTTAGTTAGTACTATAAACATATATTTGAAAAAGTAGCGTCATGGTGGGGCCAATTTTGACCCAATGAGCATTATTTAAACAAACTTAGAGGACTACCATATAATGTTACACACCAAATAGTAAATCCCTCACCCTTGTAGTGTCAGAGTTAACTTTAAAAGGCGTAAAAGTCCAGTAACCCCTAGGCGTGGTAAATTTTTACCTCATGGGCATGATTTGATCGAACTTGGTATAGGGCCACCATAGAATGTCTCGTTCCAAATACCAAACCTCTTGGCCTAAAGGCTTCTGATAAAAGATTTTTTAAGTTTTCACAATATGCATGTAAGGAAAACAAGTAACCGTAAGTCAGGGCCAATTTTGAATCCATTGGCATTATTTGAACAAACTTTGTAAATGACCACCATGTAATGTTACACAACAAATATTAAACCACAACCACGGATTCATAAAAGAAGATTTGTATAAGGTTATTTTCTGTAAAAGTCTACATAAATAATGTGAACCACTGGGGCGTGGCCAGTTTTGTTAACATGGGCATGATCCAACACACTTAGTAGAGGACTACTAGACGATGTTACCACCAAATATTAAATCACTGACCCATGTTATTTCGGATATTTTTTTAAGTTATTACTACATATATAGGTCTTTATACATCATGCGGCCACTCCCGGGCCGTGGATAGTTTTGATCCCGGGCACATGATTTGAACAAACTTAGTAGATGAATACTAAACGATTTTACACGCAAAATAATAAACCCCTTTAAATACCGATGTGATTTCATAGATTTTTAAATTTTTCTTTTCCAAAATCTATGTGTAGCTCTGGTGACCTTCATATGCAACGGACACAGTGGTTAGCTTGTGAATATGATATTAATTTGTAAAAACATCATTTTCAATGAAACAAAAATCTAATCATAACGAATAATCAACTTATCATATATATTTTTTCCACTATCATATATGTAAGTGAACTTTCTTTTCAGAGAAGTTGATTTTTCGTTATAATTTGATTATTTTTCATTCAACATGATGTTTTAACTAATAAATATCATAGCCACACGCTAACCACCTGTGAACGGCCAGTGACGATTTGAACAACTTTGAATTATTCCTGTGAAGTTTTGTTAAAATCTGTCGAAGGTTTAATGAGGAGAAGACTTTCATAGAAAACGTGAAAGCGCGCACCTCAAAGTGGGGTTAGTTTCGAACTCGTCCAAGATATCATTAGGATAAATGATAAATGTTCTGACCAAGTATGAATATTGGGGAAACTAATGTTCCTCTTTATTGTTCACAAGGTAAATGAAGACACAGATGGACGGACGACGGCCCAATACAATTGGCTTAATTAATTATAAATTTGGGCTAAAGTAGGGATATGAATAATTGGGTATTCACTACAGCCCACCCCCTCTAACTTCTTAGCAGGTAACCGGACAAATTCAGATGGTTTTACAGTGCACATTGACCTGATAAGCTTTTAAGTTTGACCGCATTTAATCACAATACTTAGTACATGTATACAATATCGTACCTGATTTTGACCTTCGAATTAGGGAGAACAAAGAGCAATATACGTATAAGTGGTGTTAATATTACTCGTCACATATAGCCTATTTTTCATGTGCAGCAATTCACCTAAAACAAAAGTAATCACTAAACGCTGATAAAGAGATATATTAAACAATACGGAAATAAAATATCTACTTGCGAAAGAGTATTGTATACATGTAGTTTGTCTCATACATGTATATTGAAGATCTATATAGACAATTAAGCAGCCGAATACGTAAAAACAAAACTAAATACAGTAGAATAAAATACAATAAATGTTACCTCAGTTGTGTGATCTGAAAGCCAGTCTGGTCACATGTTTGCGGTCATACAGATGAGTAAACCAATTCGAAACGATACTCGTACGTTTAGAAATGTAAACATAGTGATCACCGAAGGGGAAATTAATCTCACACATTATGTTGGAATGTACCGGTTGGGTTAAAGAGGCGTATGAACGTACATTGTACAATATCGTCTCAATGATAGGTGAACAAGGTCTTGACTCGGGAGTGTTTAGCAATTAGCAATGTATCGCTCATCAGCGAATTTTGTAGTGTTTCCATAAGGGTGCTTTAGTAAGTCGACCTAACCGTACACAGGGTGGGATCCAGGACTTTTCGGTCAGTGGTCGCATAAGCTTTTGAGCATTTTCAATCACATGTGTAAGTTATTTATATGTTATGCTGTGACGCCGGTATCAATATAACTTGTTTGAATGGTGTTGTCAGAGATAATAATTTTATCATATATATCGTGAATCTTTCTTAGCTCCTGTCTTCGTCTTTCTTTTTAATTATTGCCAACACATCATACCACACCCTTATTACGTCCTTCACGTCCTGAGTGGGCGTGGCGAGGATGTTCTCGAATGTTGTGAGAACGAGGGGGATGTGGCGAATTTTGAGCACGCTCGATACTAACTTGGTGAAGACCTTGGGGGAACATGGACGTATCGCCAACCTTAAAGAGACCGCATTCATATAGTAAATGAAGGGTAGAGAAACACAGCGACGAATTCCTGAGCGTGACCGTGATGTTTTGTTGAACTGTCTACTTTAGAGTATTGACGCCGTCCGTCCGTCAAGATCGTGTGCAGACGTTAAAGGTCCTTCGTAGGTTAATGCAAGTCCTTTTCAAACTCTGAAGTAACTGCTAGGTATGCTTTATACGCACTTCATCAATACAATGAGGTTTAAAACAATTACAAATGAGCCCCGCTCTGGGAAAATGGGGCTTAATGAATTTGCGAAAGGTGTCGTTCCATAATAACCTGAGAAGTCCACAAAGCCCAATCAGGGAAGAACTCTTTCCGCTTTTATAAAATTTATCGTTTAAAGGAAGTCTCTTCTAAACAAGAATACACTCTAGGCAGACAGTGTCGTTTCTGATAAGCGCGTGCGGACTGCACAAGCTAATATGAGACGACACTTTTCGCCGATGCATTAAGCCCCGTTTTTTTTCCAGAACGAGACTGAAATATATGTACAGCAATTTACCCTTTTACATCATAATTGCAAGGATGAGCGAACAAGATGCGGTGTTCTTACTCCAAATACCACATATCATTGTAGAGAATTAAATTTCCACAATTATTTTAGCGAGCAAGAGACAAAAGCGGCGGAGGAGAGCGGGGGTTGCGGAGTCCGTAGAAGGCTTTAATTGGATAGCAGATGTCTGTATGGCCATTTCATTGTTCTGCTTGAACAGCTGCGATTTGAGCATGTGAATATAACTGCTAACGTTGTCCGCATGCCAAAGCATATGTTTGATACCTTGATAGACAGAATTGGTCCCAGATTTTCCAAACAGGAAACGAAAGATCCGACAGCTCTAGAGCCTCGTCTGAAACCAGCCACCACGATTCAATACCTGTCTATTGGTGACATATATCCTGCACAAGAGTTTAAGTTCAGGGTGTCTCGAAATGCCATATTTTCATTTATTTCAGGTGTGAACCAAGCTATCGGAAAAATATACAAATGTGTTAATAAGCTGCCCAACCACACTAGAATAGTGAGTTCAAATAACCGGGGAATTTCTGATTGGGTCTTCAATTCTTCTTTCAGGTGTATGTGGTACGTTTCTTGTATTAGACGAAATGATGTCCGGATACTCCACTTACCACTCTACCAATGACTATTCTTGGCTGTCACACATGTCTGACATAACCTTGGATTTCTTGAGCATCTGCTCCTCACTTTGATGGGATCTTGTTACGTTTAAACAGCTTCACTTTCGCTCGATTCAGATTTGTTTTGTTTTGCTATACAGGTTTAATTTACGACTTCCATTGGCCCCTTTTTAATGTACCTACCGCAGTGTTTTACTGAAATGACGCATTAAACGTATGAAAGCATGTGAACGACATTGACGGACACTTATCAGAACGCAAAACATTACATGACCGGAAGTCGTAGTAGAAAAGAGACGCTTACTTGGAGGATACGTTGTTCTTGCGAACAAGGGACCAATAGGTTGTTGCGAGCGCCATTATATGAGCCTCGTTCTGGGAAATCTGGGCTTAATGTTTTTGTGTAGTGTCTGTCCAGATAAGCCTGTGAAGTCCGCACAGGCAAATCAGGGACGACACTTTCCGCCTACAATGCATTTTCGTTTAGAAGAGACTTCCTTTGCACGAAACATTAGATATAAGCGGAAGGTGTCGTTCCTTATTAGCCTGTGCGGATCGCACAGGCTAATCTGGTAGGACACTTTACGCACATGCATTAAGCCCAGAACGAAGCTCATGTATGTGGTACGGACTGAGTGAAGATCGCTCGCACGTTCTTAAACGCGTCGAGTTGCCCTCGTACAGCCGGATATCGACAGACATATTGCCTTTTTTGCCACATTATCACCATCTTTTTAACATGACGTGGTTAAGACTTTGAAAACCAAGAATTGACGTTGTCCAGTGTGATGGGCCGTCAAAATGCAGTGCAACGTTTTTTGGACTTTGCAATTGGTGGTGCAGCCATACTAATTGATGTTTATTGTTAGGAAACACACATTGAACATAGGAAGTCTAGGGCGTTTCTAGGGCGTTTCAAGGCGGAAACATGTCTCGGCTTCATAGGTTTATAATCAACATTTTTAATCTACGGGGAAATTTACATGTGTGAGCAGAATATCGAACAATAAGCTTTGAAGGATCATTAAACCTCACGTGGATAGGCGTGTACATGTATTTCAAATCAGTACAAAACAGCAACAAGGAATCATAAAAGTAATAAATACAAACAAACACATTTTTTTATTTTTTTTTATTTTAGTGTAACATTTTAAAACAGTTCCCTGCGCGGCCCTTATATATACAGCGCCACATTTAACAAAATGCATGAACATAATTTATAAACTGCTTTGATTTCATTAATAAAATATACTATATGACAAGGTACAACGTACATTATCGGACATATTGTGACAAAACGAATTTCGGTTGTTTAAAACATCATAAAAATACAATTACCAAACTGTAATATACAACCTGAAACCAAGAATAAAATCAACAAATACGACCAGAAAAATAAGGCAGTAAAATAGGTTAAATAATAAATTAATAAATTTTAATAAATTAAAAACAAGAGATGTGTTTGTCAGAAACACAATGCCCCCTAATGCGCGCTTTAATTTTTTTTTCACCTTTTCACCTTGAATGATGACCTTGACCTTTCACCGCTCAAAATGTGCAGCTTCATGAGATACACATGCATGCCAAATATGAAGTTGCTATCTTCAATATTGCAAAAGTTATCACAAAACTTTAAGATTTATTAAAGTTTTGGACAGACAGACAGAATGACAGACAGACAGACAAGCCAAAAACAATATAAACCCCTTTTTTTAAAAAGGGGGCATAAAAATTGTCGCTCTATACGTAACATTTTTAATTGGATTGAATTAACTAGAAATGTGTCACAGACACTAATGCCACCGCAACACATGTTTGGACTTGGACAAATCTAGTAAATCTGCTTAAACTCGTCACACTAACAATTCCTTTCTTTAAAATCATCTAAACATTACGGTTATTTAAATGTAAAATGTTTGCCGAGATTCACTCAGTACTAAAAGCAGAGTTTTAAATGTTGGGACTGTATATTCTATAGTGGAAAACAGACAAAGTTCCATAATTTTGCCAAAACTCATCACATCTTAAATTCCTTTAACAGTCCAATACATTTTCAGGTGATTAAACTGTGAGAGTGTGTGCAAGATCTACCAGCAATTAAAGAGGAACAGAAAAAACAAGCTTCGGGCGACAATATATTCTACATTGCACAAACAAGACAAAGGGCCGTAATTCTGACAAAAATCGTCGCGGCCCATATTCCTCTAATTACAATCATCTGCGCATTTAGATCATTCAACTGTTAAAGTTTAAGCGAGATCCATACAGTAGTTAAAGGGGAGTTCAAAACATAAGTTTCAAGATGTCACATAAAAGCAAGGCTTAATGCCTTCTTGGAGTGGGGCATAAAAATGTAAGTTTATTATCACAGAAAAGACAAACATTGGTATCAAGACAAATTGTTAACGTAACAAAATAACAAAGAAAATAATATTTTCTCCGATTCACTTGCTTTACACTCCTGTACCATAGCAACATTGGTCAGTTTGGATCTGCGTTAAAATGTACAACATGATTACCATGTGCCAACACTATTAATTCAAATGAACTCATAAAAACCATCTAACCGGCTATTATGCATATTAGGCCAAAATGTGTATTTATGATAAAATCATAGATTTTTTGATAACGCATTACAACATAAAATATAACTTGAGCATTTTTTTTCCAGGAAAATGTATCTCATACAGTTCTTATTCCACTGAGGTCTCCTGTAATATTAACAACGCAGAACCAGACAGGCGCTTTGTTCTTGACGCTTATATCACCCAGACGCTTGCATTGAAAGGCGGATGCCGCTAGGAAGGATCCAGTTTCTCAGAGTTCTCAGACGCTTGTATATCAGCAGTGGAGGCACGGTGCTCAATGACGATGTCGAGGTCGGTGCGCGGGTAGCGTTCCGGAAACAGGAAGAGGAGCGGCAGCGCTACCACTGAGCTCCCCAGCAGCGCCCAGTTCATCCACCCGACACCTAGGAGTAGGAGTACGAGAAATATTAGGAGACGTTATTAACTAGAAATATGAGCCTCCATCTGTGAAAACTGGGCTTAATGAATGTGCATAAAGTGTCTTCCCTGATTAGCCTGTGCAGTCCGCACAGGTTAATCAGGGACTACACTTTCCGCTTAAACTGGATTTTTGTTTAGAGGATACTTCATTTTAATAACAAGAGATGTGTTCGTAAGAAACACAATGCCCCCTATTGCCCTGCTTTGAAATAAAATTTCAATATATTATTTGGCAGGTTTAAAAAATTATCTCCCTTTTAAAGCTTATTTCTTCCCTTGATTTTGTTTTTTGACCTTTGACCTTGAACTTTTACCACTCAAAATGTGCAGCTTCATGAGATACACATGCATGCCAAATATCAAGTTGCTATCTTCAATATTGCAAAAGTTATGGCCAACGTTAAAGTTTTCGGACGGACAGACTGACAGTTCAACTGCTATATAACACCCTACTGGGGGCATAAAAAGTCCTATACAACGGAAAGTGTCACCCCTAATTGGCCTAGTTTATTCTAGTTATGAGTGATTCCGAGTTCGTTATAGTTCTGAGCGACACCACCCTAGTTTGTTCTATTTGTCAGCGGTACCTAGTTCGTTCTAGTTCTGAGCAGTACATAGTTTTTCTAGTTTCTTAGTGTTATCTAGTTCATTCTAGTTCTGAGCGGTACCTAGTTCTTTCTAGTTCTGAGCGGTACCTAGTTTGTTTTAGTTCAAAGTGTTATCTTGTTCGTTCTAAGTGTTATCTAGTTCGTTCTAGTTCTGAGCGGTACCTAGTTCGTTTTAGTTCTGACCAGTACCTAGTTCGTTCTAGTTCTGAGCAGTACCTAGTTCATTCTAGTACTGAGCGGTACCTAATTCGTTCTTGTTCTGGGTGGTACCTAGCTTGGTCTAGTTCTGAGTGGTACCTAGTTCTTTCTAGTTCTAGGCGGTACCTAGTTTGTTTTAGTTCTGAACGGTACCTAGTTCGTTTTAGTTCTGAACGGTACCTAGTTTGATCTAGTTCTGACCGGCACCTAGTTCATTCTAGTTCTGACCAGTACCTAGTTTGTTCTAGTTCTGAGCGGTACCTAGTTCATTCTAGTTCTGACCAGTACCTAGTTTGTTCTAGTTCTGACCGGTACCTAGTTCGTTTTAGTTCTGAACGGTACCTAGTTTGATCTAGTTCTGACCGGTACCTAGTTTGTTCTAGTTCTGACCAGTACCTAGTTTGTTCTAGTTCTGAGCGGTACCTAGTTCATTCTTGTTATGAGCGGTAAATAGTTCGGTTAAGTTCTAAGCATAACCTTGTTTCTTCTAGATCAGAGCGGTACCTAGTTTCTTCTAGATCTGAGCGGTACCTAGTTCGTTCTAGTTCAGAGCGGTACTTAGTTCGTTTTAGTTCTGAACGGTATCTAGTTCGATCTAGTTCTGAGCGGTACCTAGTTTTTTCTAGTTCTGAGCGGTACCTAGTTTGTTTTAGTTCTAAGTCTTATCTCGTTCTAGTTCGGAGCGGTACCTAGTTCGTTCTAGTTCTGAGCGGTACCTAGTTCGTTCTAGTTCTGACCAGTACCTAGTTCGTTCTAGTACTGAGCGGTACCTAATTCGTTCTAGTTCTGGTCGGTACCTAGCTCGGTCTAGTTCTGAGCGGTACCTAGTTTGTTCTAGTTCTGACCACTACCCAATTTGTTCTTGTTCAGAGCGGTACCTAGTTCATTCTTGTTATGAGCGATAACTAGTTCGGTTAAGTTCTGAGCATTACCTAGTTTTTTCTAGATCTTAGCGGTACCTAGTTCGTTCTAGTTCTGAGCGGTACATAGTTCGTTTTAGTTCTGAACGGTACCTTGTTCGATCTAGTTCTGAGCGGTACCTAGTTCTTTCTAGTTCTGAGCGGTACCTAGTTTGTTTTATTTCTAAGTGTTATCTTGTTCGTTTTTAGTGTTATCTAGTTCGTTCTAGTTCTTCACGGTACCTAGTTTGATCTAGTTCTGACCGGTACCTAGTTCGTTCTAGTTCTGACCAGTACCTAGTTCGTTCTAGTTCGGATCGGTACCTAGTTCGTTCTAGTTCTGACCAGTACCTAGTTCGTTCTAGTTCTGACCAGTACCTAGTTCGTTCTAGTTCGGAGCGGTACCTAGTTCATTCTTGTTATGAGCAGTAACTAGTTCGGTTATGTTCTGAGCATAACCTTGTTTCTTCTAGATCAGAGCGGTACCTACTTCATTCTAGTTCTGAGCGGTACTTAGTTCGTTTTAGTTCTGAGCGGTACCTAGTTCTATCTAGTTCTGAGCAGTACCTAGTTCGTTCTAGTTCTGAACAGTACCTAGTTCGTTCTAGTACTGAGCGGTACCAAATTCGTTCTAGTTCTAGGTGGTACCTAGCTCGGTGTAGTTCTGAGCGGTACCTAGTTTGTTCTAGTTCTGAGCAGTACATAGTTCTTTCTAGTTCTAGGCGGTACCTAGTTCGTTCTAGTTCTGACCGGTACCTAGTTCGTTCAAGTTCTGACCAGTACCTATTTTGTTCTAGTTCTGAGCGGTACCTAGTTCATTCTTGTTATGAGCGGTAACTAGTTCGGTTAAGTTCTGAGCATTGCCTAGTTTTTTCTAGATCTGAGCGGTACCTAGTACGTTCTAGTTCTGAGCGGTACTTAGTTCGTTTTAGTTCTGAACGGTACCTAGTTTGTTCTAGTTCTGACCAGTACCTAGTTCGTTCTAGTTCTGATCAGTACCTAGTTCGTTCTAGTACTGAGCGGTACCTAATTTGTTCTAGTACTGAGCGGTACCTAATTCGTTCTAGTTCTGGGTGGTACCTATCTCTGTCTAGTTCTGAGCGATACCTTG
This sequence comes from Dreissena rostriformis, assembly GCA_007657795.1. Lineage (NCBI taxonomy): Eukaryota > Metazoa > Mollusca > Bivalvia > Myida > Dreissenidae > Dreissena > Dreissena rostriformis. The sequence continues at coordinate 526,461 of VMBQ01000015.1, read as the reverse complement.
TTTGTTCTAGTTCTGAGCGGTACATAGTTCTTTCTAGTTCTAGGCCGTACCTAGTTCGTTCTAGTTCTGAACGGTACCTAGTTTGATCTAGTTCTGACCGGTACCTAGTTCGTTGTAGTTCTGACCAGTACCTAATTCGTTCTAGTTCTGAGCGGTACCTGATTCATTCTTGTTATAAGCGGTAAATCGTTCGGGTAAGTTCTGAGCATTACCTAGTTTCTTGTAGATCTGAGCGGTACCTAGTTCGTTCTAGTTCTGAGCAATACATAGTTCGTTTTATTTCTGAACAGTACCTAGTTCGATCTAGTTCTGAGCAGTACCTAGTTCTTTCTAGTTGTGAGCGGTACCTAGTTTGTTTTAGTTCTAAGTGTTATCTTGTTCGTTCTAAGTGTTAACTAGTTCCTTCTAGTTCTGAACGGTACCTAGTTCAATCTAGTTCTGACCGGTAAAGTTCTGACCAGTACCTAGTTTGTTCTAGTTCTGAGCGGTACCTAGTTCATTCTTGTTATGAGCGGTAACTAGTTCGGTTAAGTTCTGAGCATTACCTAGTTTCTTCTAGATCTGAGTGGTACCTAGTTCGTTCTAGTTCTTAGCGGTACATAGTTCGTTTTAGTTCTTAACGGTACCTAGTTCGATCTTGTTCTGACCGATACCTAGTTCGTTCTTGCTCTGAGTGGTACCTTGTTCATTTTAATTCTGAGCGGTACCTAGGTCGTACTACTTTTGCGCGATACCTAGTTTGTTCCAGTTCTGAGTGGTACCTAGCTCATTCTTGTTTTAAGTGTTATCTAGTTCGTTCTAGTTTTGAGCGGTATCTAGTTTGTTCTATTTGTGAGCGGTATCTAGTTCATTCTAGTTCTGGGCGGTATCTAGTTTGTTTTACTTCTGAGCGGTATCTAGTTCGTTCCAGTTCTGCGTGGTCGTTCTAGTTGTGAGCAGTATCTAGATCGGTCTAATTCTGAGTGGTACCTAGTTCTTTCTAGTTCTGAGCGGTATCTAGTTCGTTCTAGTTCTGAGTGGTCGTTCTAGTTCTGAGTGGTACCTACTTCGTTCTAGTTCTAAGTGTTATCTTGCTTGTTCTAATTCTGAGCTGTTTCTAGTTGTTTTACTTCTGAGCGGTATCTAGTTCGTTCTTGTTCTGAGTCGTCGTACTACTTTTGAATGGTACCTTGTTTGTTCTAGTTCCGAGCAGTACCTAGTTTGTTCTACTTCTGAGCGGTACCTAGATTGGTGTAGCTCTAAGCGTTTCCTAGTTTGTGAAAGTTTTGAGCGGTACCAAGTTCGTTCTAGTTCCGACCAGTCCCTAGTTCTTTCTAGTTCTGAGCGGTACCTAGTTCATTCTAGTTCTGAGTGGTACCTTATTCGGTTTAGTTCTGAGCGGTTCCTAGTTTGGTCTACGTCTGAGTGTTATCTAGTTCTGACTGGTACCTAGTTCGGTCTAGTTTTAAGCGGTACCTAGTTTGGTCAAGTTATGTTTGGAACCTAGTTCTTTCTATTTATGAGAGGTACCTAGTTCTTTCTATTTATGAGAGGTACCTAGTTCAGTCTAGTTCGTACCTGTACATAGTTCTGTCTATATCTGACTGGTACCTAGTTTGGTCTTGTTCTGACTGGTACCTAGTTCGGTCTAGTTCTAACCGGTACCTATGTGTTCTAATTCTGAGCAGTTCCTAGTTTGTTCCAGTTCTGAGTTGTACCTAGTACGTTCTAGTGCTTAGTGTTATCTTGTTCGTTCTTATTCTGCGTGGTACCTAGTCTGTTCAACTTCTTAGCGGTATCTAGTTCGTTCTTGTTCTAAGTGTTATCTAGTTCGTTCTAGTTCTGAGTGGTTATTCTAATTCTAAGTGTTATCTTGTTTGTTCTAATTCTGAGCGGTACCTAGTTTGTTCTTCTTCTGAGCGGTATCTAGTTCGTTCTAGTTTTGAGTGGTCGTTCTAGTTCTAAGTGTTACATAGTTTGTTCTAGTTCTGAGTGATACCAAGTTTGTTCTAGTTCTGAACGGTACCTTGTTCGTTCTAATTCTGATCAGAAACTTGTTCGTTCTAGTTCTGAGCAGCTCTAGTTCGTTCTAGTTATGAGTGGTACCTAGTTCGTTCTAGTTCTGACCGGTACCTAGTTCGGTCTAGTTCTGAGCGTTACCTAGTTTGGTCTAGTTCTGAGTGTTATCTAGTTCGGTCTAGTTCTGACCGATAGTTCAGTCTAGTTCTGACCGGTACCTAGTTTGTTCTAGTTCTGAACTGTACCTAGTTAGTTTAAGTTCTGACCAGAAACTAGTTCGTTCTAGTTCTGAGCAGTCCTAGTTCGTTCTAGTTATGAGTGGTACCTAGTTCGTTCTAGTTTTGACCGGTACCTAGTTCGGTCTAGTTCTGAGAGGTATCTAGTTCGGTCTTGTTCTGAGTGTTATCTAGTTCGGTCTAGTTCAGACCAGTAGTTCGGTCTAGTTTTGACCTGTACCTAGTTTGGTCTAGTCCTGAACGGTACCTAGTTTGGTTTAGTTATGAGCGATACCTAGTTCGTTCTATTTCTGAGCGGTAATTAGTTCGTTCTAGTTCTGACTGGTACCTAGTTTGGTCTTGGTCTAACCCGTACCTAGTTTGGTCTAGTTCTGACCTAGTACCTAGTTTGGTCTTGTTCTTACCCGTACCTAGTTTGGTCTAGTTCTGACCGGTACCTAGTTTGGTTTAGTCCTGAGCGCGACCTAGTTTGGTCTAGTTATGAGCGATACCTAGTTTGTTCTATTTCTAAGCGTTACCTAGTTCGGTCTAGTTCTGAGTCTTATCTAGTTCGGTCTAGTTCTAACCCGTACCTAGTTTGTTTTAGTCCTGAGTGGTACCTTGTTTAAGTCTAGGTATGAGCAATACCTTGATCGTTCTATTTCTGAACGGTACCTAGTTAATTCTAGTTATGAGTAGTATCTAGTTTGGTCTAGTCCTAAGCGGGACCTTGTTTTGGTCTAGTTATGAGCGATACCTTGTTCGTTCTATTTCTGAACGGTACCTTGTTAATTCTAGTTATGAGTAGTACCTAGTTTGGTATAGTCCTGAGTGGTACCTTGTTCGGTCTAGTTTTGACCGGTACCTTGTTTGGTCTAATTCTGACCGGTACCTAGTTTGGTCTTGTTCTGACCGGTACCTAGTTTGGTCTAGTTCTGACCGGTACCTAGTTTGGTCTAGTTCTGACCGGTACCTAGTTTGGTCTAGTTCTGACCAGCACCTAGTTTGGTCCTGTTCTGACCGGTACCTAGTTTGGTCTTGCTCTGACCGGAACCTAGTTTGGTCTTGTTCTGACCGGTACCTAGTTTGGTCTTGTTCTGACCTGTACCTAGTTTGGTCTAATTATGAGCGATACCTAGTTTGGTCTAGTTATGAGCGATACCTAGTTCGTTCTAGTTCTGACTGGTACCTAGTTTGGTTTAGTTCTGAGCAGTCCCTAGATCGGTCAAGTTCTGAGTGGTACCTTATTTGGTCTTGTTCTGACCAGTACCTAGTTTTGTCTAGTCCTGACCGGTACCAAGTTTGGTCTAGTTCTGAGCAGTTCCTAGTTTGGTCTAGTCCTGAGCGGTACCTAGTTTGGACTTGTTCTGACCTGTTACCTAGTTTGGTCTTGTTCTGACCAGTACCTTGTTCGGTCTAGTTCTGACTGGTACCTAGTTTGGTCTAGTTCTGAGCAGTACCTATGTTTTTGACGAGCATGACTAGCAGGAAGCAGGAGCCGAAGAGTTGGTTGACCTGCGTCAGGATGCCGCCGGAAATACTCTCGGACACAGGGTAGCTGGCCTCCGCACAAATCTCGTAGAACAGCGGGATACTTGCATTGATGAAGATGCCGATGAGAATACACGAGGTGTAAAGAGACACTGGAACACAAAGGAGTATGAAATATTTTAACACAAACCTGATGTTTTGCAAATGTGAAATGCAAATATCTAAGATCTTTTTCTTTACAAGTTTAATTAACAATATTTTTGTCAACTTATCTAATAAGTTTCAAGTCATGTTAAGTTTATGGCATTGAAACATTGCAAAAACATTCTTTGACCTCAAGTACAGTCTGTGTTAGGCTAACAACTGTCTTCACACTTAAGACTGCGACAAACAAAAGACTTTTGTATGGGAAAATATGATCCTACAGCGGTGAGCCTGCATGGTTAACAAATTGAACAGAAGGTTAGTTAGATAGGTAGACCAATGGTATCTTGTGCGAGATAACAGAACTCATGAGTACAGTAAGAGATATATGGAACTATTGGTACCGGTATACACTTATTTGAAGCAAATTGCTTGATGGAAGATTCTTACACATTTACTACATATAATGTTTATCAGTTCTAGGCTCACAATGTTAATTTCTATCCCAGAGAATGTAACCCAGCTAGCGTACCCAGGTCAAAGTGGATGTACTTGTTGCAGATGGCGGTGAACCAGACGACAGAAACAATGGCGCCGCTGAAGAGCAGGATGAGGAACGTCTTCATGCGCCGCATAAAAATGTCGGAAAATCTGCAGCCAAACACAACCAAGAAGTTGAATTGAGCCGTTTTCTTGGAAAACTGGGTTAAATGAATGTGTGTAAAGTTGAGCCCCAGACTAGCCTGTGCATTCCGATCAGGCTAATCAGGGATGACACTTTCCACTTTTATGGAACTTTTGGTTTACAGGACGTCTCTTCTAAACGAAAATCTGGTCTAGACGGAAACTGTTGTCCCAAATAAGCCTGTGCGGACTGCACAGGCTAATCTGGGACAACACTTTATCAGATGTATTAAGCCGATTTCTTTCCATAACAAGGCTAAATTGTGGCGTGTTCTGAGAAAACTGGGAAAAATGCTTGTGCGTAAAGTGTCATCCCAGAGTCCGCACAGGCTAATCAGGGACGACACTTTCCACCTTAACTGGATTTTTGCTAAGAAGAGACATCATGTAAACGAAAAATTCCATAAAAGCGGAAATTGTCGTCCCTGATTAATCCTGTGCAGACTGCACAGGCTAATCTGGGATGACACTTTACGCACAAGCATTTTGCCCAGTTTTCACAGAACACGCCACAATTAATAAAGAACAGCAGGGTGTTGTAGTTTTGCATGTAAACCGCGACATTCGTTAGTTAGTGGTGTACATGTTGTGATTTTTGTTACTTCCAATAAAAAATAGGAAACCATTGTTACTGTTTTGAGTTCTCAAAAGCCTTAAGCCTATCAGTTCCATAACAATTTTAAAACAGTCCTTCAGTCAATCATAAGGTTTAAAGCTAAGGAGTGTTGTACATACGATTTATGATCAATCAACAAGGTAAAGTGGAGACTGAATTGTGTAGTTCTAAAATACATACACACGATTGTTTGTTTGTTAATAAAAAGTTCACAGGATAATACAAGTTATAATGCCATGGAAATGTGTTTAATCCTGAGAAATGAAATTAAGGAATGATAGATGTTGTCGTGTATGAATGACACATGCTGTTTTTTTTATTTATGACACATGAGACTTGTTTTTATAAAACATGTGTCTTGCATTTATAATACATGCGTCTTGTATTTATATTACGAGCGTCTTCTATTTATGATACATGTGCCTTGTATAATAACATTGTCTTGTATTTTTGTTTAATAGTATTTATGATACATGGGTTGCATAGGATTAATGCTTCTTCATATGTAATCGTAAAAGATGACATACTATTCTTAAAAAAGATAGGTTTCAAAGAAATTACAGAAGGACCTGTCAGACACATTGACTAAAAGGCTGCCAGACATTTTGTTAATCTTTCAGACATATATGTTTGTGACCTGTTAATGGTTTAATACATAGCAAAAAAGGCTTGTCACCATAGGATGACATATGCCCCCCTTTTCCACATTTTTCTAAACCTCAACGCAAAGTGTTTTTCCACATTTTTCGAAACCTAAACGTAAAGTGTGACGGAATTTCAGATGGACAGACAGACAGACAGTGTGATCACTATATGCCCACCTTCGGGGGCATAAAAATGACACCCACCAAGAAAATATTTCTCAGTTATTGAAATTGTATTTCAGATTTGTTTGACTGAAGGCCTTCTCCCAGTGTCTGTGTTACATACCTGGCCATGACAAAGCCAGCAATGCAGTCTGTGTGACATACCAGGCCATGACAAAGCCAGCAATGCAGTCTTTGTGACATACCTGGCCATGATAAAGCCAACAATGCAGTCTGTGTGACATACCTGGCAATGATAAAGCCAGCAATTTAGTCTGTGTGACATACCTGGCCATGATAAAGCCAGCAATGCAGTCTGTGTGACATACCTGGCCATGATAAAGCCAGCAATGCAGCCCGCAATTGTGTTCCAGAAACCCATGTAGCCCGCCTGCAGCTGAAACAGCAAGGCATGTGTTAAATAGACGCGGCCGCAAATGTAAATAATACCTATGAGAAATATTCTACAGCCAGTGCACTTGAATATCGCATAATAATAGTTATTTAAAAGAGCATGTGTTTTAATAAGGGATGGGACTGAATATCCGAAATTTCGAATATTCCAAAATCGGTCGAATATTCGAATCCAAAATTCATATTCGAATATTCTATTTTTATGCAAAGATACTTTCAAAAAAGTTCATGTACAAAGTCGGGGTTTTGGTTTAGTGCAGACGACTTTCTTGTATAATTTATGGTTTGGATAGCAGCTGCCATTAGTGAACGAGATGATAATTGACAAACAGGAGGGTATAAGGAGAGGGACCAATTGTCAATTTACCTTAAATTTATATCTCGATTGATGCAATATGAACACACTATTTTTTAGCAAATCAGTTGAAAATGAAATTTAATGTTGGTGAAGCATGATTGTTTATCGATAAGCATTCAATTTGTTTGATATACAAAATCTGTGTTTTGACATGTTTAATACACAGTATCTTTTGACTTGATTGGGCCGCAGTTGGCTTTTATTTCAATACAACACATCTATCGATATCAATAAGCGACCCCTATTTAAAAACATCATGGTGTGCATGCCTGATAGTCAATAATTTGCCAATAAATCGCTGGTATTATAAAGGTGTCAAAAACAAAACTGGTGCACTCGAGTAGTAGAAGTGGGTTGTTAACAGGATGCATTTAAAGGATTAGCGATGGTACTTTTTAGCCAGACAGAGCTTAAATAGCGAATCTTATTGTGAACTAATAGAACGTATGTCTTTATTGCGAATGTCAGGACAAATTGTCACATAGCGGGAAGCCAGGAAAACACCCAAAAAGCCAGAATGTCCCGCCAAAATCTGGACGTCTGGTATTAAATTTAATTGCTTTATCCATATATTAAATGGATGATTATGTAATCAGAATTTAGTTACTCAAATATTAACCAATTAAATCATCGTGGTTCTTCATTCCAGAAAAATAGCGAAAACTTAAGCATAAATATTATTGATGGGAAGTTATCCAAACCAATTAGACATATTGAAAAAAAAAAAATTACTGTAAGGTGTTCTCCGGAAATATCTGATGAAAAGAAACNTTTTTTTTTTCGAAAACTATTACTCTGTCCAGTTTGTCAAAGCTGAACATAAGATACGATTTATAGAGGTATTTGTGACAATCAGTAATAGTACGTTGCTCCGGATGGTCATAAGTTCGGACATTACAATATAACGTTTACAAATCGAATATTCACATGTATTCGAATAAAGACAAACGAATATTCAAATATCATTTTAGTATTCGTTCCCATTCCTAGTTTTAATGTGTGTGCTTGTTGGTAAAAGGAAACAAGTCTTTTTACAGTATTTATAAAGAAGTTTTTATTGTTATTATTTAAGGCAAAACCTGTTTCTTTAAAGTCAACGTAGGTATATAAGATATCTTAAATCACATAGGTTGTCACACGTAAGATAGCACAAGGTATAGAATAGAGGTCTTGTATGCAAACTCCCTCGTATGTTGCCCAGGGATATAACAGGACTCACCTGTGTGATGCCCAGAGGTTCGAGGTTCACGACGAGCACAGTGGCCCAGACCCCCAGGACGCCCGAAGAGACTGAGCCTGCCACCACCACCAGCCAGAACGCCTGGTTCCTGCACAGTGAAAGCATGCGAGTTAAATAGAGCGCATGTGAGTTAAATAGAGCACAAAGTGCCTAGACCAACCAAGGACAGATCACCAGCCAGCTAACTGAGTTGTTGCATATCATGAATTGTGATCATTTATAGGAAATATGAACACTGTTTGCAGGATCATAGGGTAGACATCCCCTGTTTTTGAAGAGTAAAAAATGACTCATATAAAATATTGAAGTATCAGTTTAAAGATTTGATATAGAGAGGGGTTTTATTTAAGTGACTGTTTAGCATGGTAATATCTGTAGCTGTACGTACAGGCTAATCAGGGACAACACTTTCAGCCTAAACTGGATGTTTGTTTAGAAGGGACTTTCTTCAAACAAAATATCCCAAAACAGCGGAAAGTGTTGATCCTGATTAGCCTGTAGAGACTGCAGATGCTTATCTTGGACAGCACTTTACGCACATGCATTTAGCCTAGTTTTCACAGAACACAACTTATGTATTGCTTATTACCTAAAAATGCTCTTCATGCCCTGTGTCCACTCGGTGCGTGCGATGGCTGCCGTGGGACTCGGGGGTTTTGGAGGCTTATTTGGGAAATACACAAGCGCCAGCAACACGAATAGCAAACCCCCTGCTGCGTCTGAAAACACAGAGAGAGGGTTGTACAAATCGGTACAAGGCAGCAAATAACAAGAGTTCCGCGGTCGGAGACATAAGCCCCCTAAAAAGGGCCTTGATTTTCACACTTACTGTGACAGTGACCTTGACCTTTGACCTAGTGGTCCCAATTTCAATAGGGGTCATCTACTGTCCAAGGCCAATGCACATGTGAAGTATCAAGTCAATCGGGCAATTGATTGACGAGTAATTGACCGGAAAAGATTTTCACACTTATTGTGAGAGTGACCTTTGACCTAGTGACCCCATTTTCAAAAGGGGTAATCTTATGTCCAAGGCCAATGCACATGTGAAGTATCAAGCCAATCAGTCAATCCGTTCAAAAGTTATTGATCGGAAACGAACTGGTCTACCGACAGACACACAGACCCACCGACCGACAGACACACAGACCGACCTTCATCCAGCATAACAATATACCCCCTCTTCTTCGAAGGGGGGCAAATTGTCTTGTATTGATTTTCTTTGCACTAAAAAGAAATAAATGTTGACACAACAAATGGAAAATGCAGGGTACTAGACATTCTTGTGTACTTACGTAAGTACATCAAATAACGAATTTCTGTTACGAGATCATCCTTGTTGATTAAAACTGAAAAGGAAAAGGGGAAAAGATACAATCAATACAAAATAGAAAGGGAAAACATATAATCCAGAAAATATAATTTATTAAACTCATTCACATGATATGTACCATAGTCAACATACAAAGCGCAAGTATTTGTAACGATTACATGTATGCAATCAAAACCAGATTGAATTTTTCTCTAAATGTTATAAATGTCACACCATCAATTCTTGCCAAGTATTCTGCTTACTAGTAATTTACAACAGTTTACTTGAGTGACTGTGCATTCAGTGTTGTTCAATGTCAAGTATGTTTTTGCACTATAAACGTTTGTAAAATTATTGAAAATGAGCAGAAACCAATCCTAAACCAAGTAAAAGGTCACTATTTACCTTTGTTTGTGCAGCTAGAATCATTACGCTCCCATATATGGCCGTAGTGGTGAACATGTGATGGTGTACTGCGGGATGATATAAAGTATCTGATTTACACATGCTTTACCAGCAAAAATGTGACAGGGTAGTGTAGCTTTAATACAAAAACTTTTTCAGTGTAAATATATTAAGGAATACAACTTTTTTACTAAAACTATTTTCCTTTTTATGAACAATTACCCCTTGTACCTTCATCAAAATATGGACAAGTTTTTACAAATCCATTTCTTGCCTATGAACATCACATATACAGTAAAACCTTGTTAATAATAGCACTTGAGGGTCTGAATAACAAGGAAGTAGTCTTTTCAATGGAGGACATATTACCTAGTATATTCATGTCTGGGATTTCTGTAGATTTAATGAAAATAATAAAAACTTATTCCATAAAGAAATTGTCAGATTTTCTTTAAAATGTTTAATACTGAATAAATTATTATTAATTTGAAATACTAATAACAGGGTTTAAAAGCGTTTGTGCCCTACCTGATATTGATATTTGTATCATTGCACGCATATTTCGGACTCTGAACAAGGAATGGTCCTGAAAATGGTCAGTATTTATTCGTTATGTCAACAACAACAACAACATTTTAATAATCATCATCTCCATGAAGTATTAAGCTATCCCATAAGTTGCCCTGTGTGATAATATTAATAACGTGTAGAGATATGCCATGTATTGTCAGCTAGCTTTCAAAACATTACCATTGAGATTAACAGAAATAAGGAAATCATGCATAAGATTTTAGAAATATATTAAACAAGAGGGCCATGATGGCCCTGAATGGCTCACCTGACTAACCTTGCTACATCAACTTACTTTCTATGAGACTATGACTAGCTATATCATGAAGAACAAATGGGCCAAATTTCAGGACCATTGCTTAAAGACAAGATGGCCCTAGATCGCTCATCTGAGGAAAACTGGTATAATACATGAACAGGAGCTCCTACAAGCTCTTTATAATATTATGTACATTTTGATTCAAGATGGCTCATGTACAAATGAAACCTGATCACATCATATCAATTGTATGGCTATACTCGAATCGACATTCAAGAGTACAAACAGATATGAACTCTTGACTGTGTTTTGACCCCAGTTATTTCGTGTGCAATCCAAATTTAGACGAAAGACAGACAACACCAGGAGATGTGATAGCTAGTCTAGCTTTGTCAGTTAATGTTAAAAGACAACCAATGGTGTAATAATATACACAGATGGATAGACATTTGCAAACAAGTATGCTTTTTAGTGTAAATGTGACCAGATTTCATAAAGATTAACATTCTGGCCAAATTTTATTTAGATTGGATGAAAACAGTGACCTCTGTCTACACAAGTTTTTTTTAAACTAGTTTTTGACCCTAGATGACCCAAATTCGATCCCAACCCAGATTTTAACAAGACAAACATTCTGACCATATTTCATTAAGATCTGATGACTAACTAATATTGGTTTATTTACCCTCGGAGACTTCGGTTATAGAACCATTGTCCGAGCACTCTGATTAACATAAATACTCTGCTGTAAAAAGGCAGTTAAAAGCCATGTGGTCAGCCCGATTTTACTGGGCTGAACCATATATACATAGGGAAACTTTGCAGAGTGGGTGCGGTGCTTTAATAAAAATCTAGTTATTAAAAAATATCTTGACATTAGACTAAACTGTAAGAAAAGCGTTATAAACGCTAGCAAAACTCAACAGTGTAAAATTTGTGCTTGCCTAACAACGCGGAGAAAGCAGCTTTACTATTGGCTACATTTGTAATAGCATTTTTAAAACATGGCGCTGATTGGCCGAAATCTCTTAACTAAAAAGACAAGTAGGTCAATCTGTTTTCTGATACAAAATTCTACTCGTATCAGAAAACGGCTTGACCTTCATAGAAGGGCGTTGACAATATAAGTTGGCGCTGATTGGTTGGAATTTTAGTTCCCACGCCTATGTAAACATTGATGCACTTTTAAAGCAATCATGAGTGTTATATAGAGAATATGGAAATGGACAATGGAAAGAAACACATGTCTTGCACTATATTAATAAAATATTATTATTATTATTATTATGAGTATTATGATTATGTTATTATTCTATTGCTTATTTTAAGTATGTTGCTGTTGTTTATGTTTAAAAAATAGATAGAAAGAGAGAGATAGCCCAATTTTTATAAGTAATAATGATAGAAACACATACTATTGTGTGAGGCATCATCATAATTAGACCCAGTGTTCAGCATATGCTGAACTGGGTTTTTTGGGAGTCTTTGAACTTTGTGATCTGTATTAAAGATGTTGTTTTCACATGGAATTACTATTAATTATACTATAGTTTAGATGAGAAAAGGTTAAACCGGTGGTAAAATGTTTGAAATAAATAGAAAAATGAGTATTTTAGGGACTAACCAGATCACAAAGTGGTTCAACATTGCAACTATGAGTTCATCAAATAATATGACCTATTTTTCTTATCAATGATTGGAGTAATTCTAAAGTTAGGGTTATTTTGATGTATAAAATGACAAAAAACAATGGGAAAATATACAACATGTTGGACATTAATTGGTTGAGAAGCTGGAGCTTACTTAAATAGCTCTATGTTATAAAAGGATTTCACATTTATGTGAAAATATGTTATATAATTGCATTTTTATCGAATTTTGGAATATGTTTGAGTGTGATAGCTAATGTTGAACTCTTGCAACCTAAGACCCTGTCTGTGAAGAACCTTATAGGATATTGGGCTATTTGAGAAGAGATGACCTCCGGCGTTATGACAATATCTAAAAGGAAAGCTAAAAATAATATTTACAGGATACGGGTAATGAATAATTTGTCACCAAACGGTCACCTTAATAGGGCCAAATAAAAATTAAACGGTGTAATAATGAACTGTACAGTTAAAAAAGAGACAAAACAATTGAGTTAATACATGAGATTAACTTATAAACATTATATACAACACTACGTGTATTAATTTATAGATAAAACAGCAAGTTGCCACCCTGGGGGTTAAAAAGAAGGGATTTTTGGTAATGTAGGCAGGGAATAGCCACCAGAGGTTAACAGAAAGTGATGAAAGGGAGATAATTTGGAGGGTTTGGAAATTGTATGGTAGTTTCTTCCCCTGGACTAGTGAGTGCACGGTTTGGATTCTATTAAGAGTACAAATGCACATGAAAATTAAAAAATTAAGACAAAATGATAGCTATACTACTGAAATAATCCAGTAAAATAAGAAAATGGACTAAAAGGTTCAAATTATACTATTATACATAGTATAAAACCTACAAGATGCTCTATTCATTATATAAAACTAAAAATAATGTGATAGAAACACCAAAATATTGGTATTACCACATAATTTGATAGTTATTTCACTGGGACAAACCAGTAAAATAAGAAATGGACTTAAAAAGTTCAAATTATGCTAGAGTGCAGGGTATAAAACCCACAAAAGGCTCTATCCCTTTAATAAAACTTAAAATATATAGAGAAATAACACCAAAAAGTTGGTTTTGCTCTGAATAGGGCAATAAATAGTGTGTTTCAAGGTATATAACCCTGCACCGTGCACTCCAGTCCGACATAATTCTTCGAGTTTGAAGGGGATGAGGGGGTGTCATAGGGGAAGAGAGGGGGTGCAATGCAGCTAACAAACCCAGGATACTGGACGGCCTTGTCCTTTCTTTTATTTAAAAAAAGCCTTAAAATATGGTTGTTTTAAGAAACTGAGAGATGTATAAGTGAACCAACGTTATACTTTCTAAAAAATGTTTTAAAATAAAGAATATCAGGTCAATGCCATTGGCCTGATTTAGAAAGGGCGGGATGGAACAATAATCCCATTAAAAACATTAAACAAAATTGTGTTAAAGTTGTATAGACACAACACAGTTATAATGTAACTATGCCAAATTTATACAAGGTTAACACATATTTTAGAAGAAAACAGTCACATAACTGTAGAAAATAAGTGGGTGTTGGCTGCTCTCCCTCCCCAAATGACTTAGATCTTGTCAGTTATCTGACAGTCTAGTAGATATTTGGCAAGGGCAGAGAAGACTGGGCCCCTTGCTAATCCCTTGGGGTCTAGCACGTTGGAAAGGTTATAAACTAGTCCATGGGAGTGCAATGCAGCTTGGAGCTGATCTCTCTGCGCCTGATAGGTTTGACAATGTAGCAGCATGTGGGGTGCAGTGAGGGGTTCTAGGCACCTAGGACATGCAGGGTCTAGCCCGAGGACATACTTTCCCGCGCCACCGGGTAAGAGTGTGGTTCCCATCCTCAGGCGCGTGATGGCTCTGTCAAGCACAATGCTTGCTGAGTATTTGTCAGGCGGCCTGAGGGTTTTCGCGGGTCTGGTAAAAGTATGTCTTCGGGAAGCCAAATTGTCAGTCCGGAGATTCCACTCACCCACGACAAATTTCTTTGCCAGGGAGTAGATCTCGGTAGGCGCCAGGGGTTCCCCAGCATCTACGACCCCCCTCAAGAGGCCCTCCTTAGCCTCCCTATCAGCCTGCTCATTCCCAATAATGTTGACATGTGCTGGACACCATACTAATGTGACTTTTAAATCTTTATCTAGGCACTGTTGATGGAGTTCCAAAATGTTTGATAAAATATCAGGCCTAGATTTGCTATTCCTGTTTTTTATAGACTCAAGAGATGACAGTGAGTCTGATAGAATAGCAGCTTTAGTAGGTTTATTGACTAATATCC